>BSQZ01000009.1:775751-798251 GCA_033239005.1 Lamellibrachia satsuma
GGACTTGGGGTGCTTTTGGGCCTTTTTGGGGGCTTTGGACTTGGGGGCTTTTGGACCTTTGGGGCTTTGGCTTTGGACTTTTGGGGGCTTTGGACTTGGGGGCTTTTGGGGCTTTGGACTTTTGGGCCTTTTGGGGGCTTTGGACTTGGGGGGCTTTTGGGGGCTTTGGACTTGGGGGGCTTTTGGGTATTTTGGCTGCTTTGGACTTGGGGGGCTTTTGGGCCTTTTGGCGGCTTTGAACTTGGGGGCTTTTGGGGGCTTTGGACTTTGGGGGGCTTTTGGGCCTTTTGGCTGCTTTGGACTTTTGGGCGTTTTGGGGGCTTTGGACTTGGGGGGCTTTTGTGCCTTTTGGCGGCTTTGGACTTTTGGGCCTTTTGGCTGCTTTGGGCTTGGGAGGCTTTTGGGCCTTTTGGCGCTTTGGATTTGGGGGCTTTTGGGCCTTTTGGGGCTTTGGACTTTTGGGGCTTTTGGGCCTTTTGTGGACTTTGGACTTGGGGGGCTTTTGGGCCTTTTGGGGGCTTTGGACTTTTGGTCTTTTTGGGGCTTTTGGGCCTATTGGGGGCTCTGGACTTGGCGGCTTTTGGGCCTTTTTGGGGCTTTGGACTTTTGGGCCTTTTGGGGGCTTTGGACTTGGGGGCTTTTGGGTATTTTGGCTGCTTTGGACTTGGGGGGCTTTTGGGCCTTTTGGCGGCTTTGAACTTGGGGGCTTTTGGAACTTTTGAGGGCTTTGGACTTTGGGGGGCTTTTGGGCCTTTTGGCGGATTTGGACTTTTGGGGCTTTTGGGCGTTTTGGGGGCTTTGGACTTGGGGAGCTTTTGGGCCTTTTGGGGGCTTTGGACTTGGGGGGCTTTTGGGCCTTTTGGCGGCTTTGGACTTTGGGGCTTTTGGGCCTTTTGGCTGCTTTGGGCTTGGGAGGCTTTTGGGCCTTTTGGCGCTTTGGATTTGGGTGGCTTTTGGGCCTTTTGGGGCTTTGGACTTTTGGGTCTTTTGTGGACTTTGGACTTGGGGGGCTTTTGGGCCTTTTGGGGACATTGGACTTTTGGGCCTTTGGACTTGGGGGGCTTTTGGGCCTTTTGGCGGCTTTGGACTTTGGGGCTTTTGGGCCTTTTGGCTGCTTTGGGCTTGGGAGGCTTTTGGGCCTTTTGGCGCTTTGGATTTGGGGGGCTTTTGGGCCTTTTGGGGCTTTGGACTTTTGGGGCTTTTGGGCCTTTTGTGGACTTTGGACTTGGGGGGCTTTTGGGCCTTTTGGGGGCTTTGGACTTTTGGTCTTTTTGGGGCTTTTGGGCCTATTGGGGGCTCTGGACTTGGGGGCTTTTGGGCCTTTTGGGGGCTTTGGACTTGGGGTGCTTTTGGGCCTTTTGGGGGTTTTGGACTTGGGGGGCTTTTGGGCCTTTTGGGGACTTTCGACTTTTGGGCCTTTTGGGGGCTTTGGACTTGTGGGGCTTTTGGGCCTTTTGGCGGCTTTGGACTTGGGGGGCTTTTGGAACTTTTGGCTGCTTTGGACTTGGGTGGCTTTTGGGCCTTTTGGCGGCTTTCAATTTGGTTGGCTTTTGGGACTTTTGGGAGCTTTGGACTTTGGGGGGCTTTTGGTGGCTTTGGACTTTTGGGGCTTTTGGGAATGTTGGGGGCTTTGGACTTGGGGGGCTTTTGGGCCTTTTGGGGGCTTTGGACTTGGGGGGCTTTTGGGCCTTTTGGGGACTTTGGACTTTTGGGGGCTTTGGACTTGGGGGGCTTTTGGACCTTTTGGCGGCTTTCAATTTGTTTGGCTTTTGGGCCTTTTGGGGGCTTTGGACTTGGGGGGCTTTTGGGCCTTTTGGGGACTTTGGACTTTTGGGGGCTTTGGACTTGGGGGGCTTTTGGGCCTTTTGGCGGCTTTGGACTTGGGGGGCTTTTGGGCCTTTTGGCGGCTTTCAATTTGGTTGGCTTTTGGGACTTTTGGGAGCTTTGGACTTTAGGGGGCTTTTGGCGGCTTTGGACTTGGGGGGCTTTTGGGCCTTTTGGCTGCTTTGGGCTTGGGGGGCTTTTGGGCCTTTGGATTTTGGGGGCTGTGGGCTTTTGGGCCTTTTGGGGGCTTTGGACTTGGGGTGCTTTTGGGCCTTTTGGGGGCTTTGGACTTGGGGGGCTTTTGGACCTTTTGGGAGCTTTGGACTTGGGGGGCTTTTGGGCCTTTTTGGGGCTTTGGACTTTTGGGCCTTTTGGGGGCTTTGGACTTGGGGGGCTTTTGGGGGCTTTGGACTTGGGGGGCTTTTGGGTATTTTGGCTGCTTTGGACTTGGGGGGCTTTTGGGCCTTTTGGCGGCTTTGAACTTGGGGGCTTTTGGGGGCTTTGGACTTTGGGGGGCTTTTGGGCCTTTTGGCTGCTTTGGACTTTTGGGCGTTTTGGGGGCTTTGGACTTGGGGAGCTTTTGGGCCTTTTGGGGGCTTTGGACTTGGGGGGCTTTTGTGCCTTTTGGCGGCTTTGGACTTTTGGGCCTTTTGGCTGCTTTGGGCTTGGGAGGCTTTTGGGCCTTTTGGCGCTTTGGATTTGGGGGCTTTTGGGCCTTTTGGGGCTTTGGACTTTTGGGGCTTTTGGGCCTTTGGACTTTTGGGGCTTTTGGGCCTTTTGTGGACTTTGGACTTGGGGGGCTTTTGGGCCTTTTGGGGGCTTTGGACTTTTGGTCTTTTTGGGGCTTTTGGGCCTATTGGGGGCTCTGGACTTGGCGGCTTTTGGGCCTTTTGGGGGCTTTGGACTTGGGGTGCTTTTGGGCCTTTTGGGGGTTTTGGACTTGGGGGCTTTTGGGCCTTTTGTGGACTTTCGACTTTTGGGCCTTTTGGGGGCTTTGGACTTGTGGGGCTTTTGGGCCTTTTGGCGGCTTTGGACTTGGGGGGCTTTTGGAACTTTTGGCTGCTTTGGACTTGGGTGGCTTTTGGGCCTTTTGGCGGCTTTCAATTTGGTTGGCTTTTGGGACTTTTGGGAGCTTTGGACTTTGGGGGGCTTTTGGTGGCTTTGGACTTTTGGGGCTTTTGGGAATGTTGGGGGCTTTGGACTTGGGGGGCTTTTGGGCCTTTTGGGGGCTTTGGACTTGAGGGGCTTTTGGGCCTTTTGGGGACTTTTGACTTTTGGGGGCTTTGGACTTGGGGGGCTTTTGGACCTTTTGGCGGCTTTCAATTTGTTTGGCTTTTGGGCCTTTTGGGGGCTTTGGACTTTTGGGGCTTTTGGGAATGTTGGGGGCTTTGGACTTGGGGTGCTTTTGGGCCTTTTGGGGGTTTTGGACTTGGGGGGCTTTTGGGCCTTTTGGGGACTTTCGACTTTTGGGCCTTTTGGGGGCTTTGGACTTGTGGGGCTTTTGGGCCTTTTGGCGGCTTTGGACTTGGGGGGCTTTTGGAACTTTTGGCTGCTTTGGACTTGGGTGGCTTTTGGGCCTTTTGGCGGCTTTCAATTTGGTTGGCTTTTGGGACTTTTGGGAGCTTTGGACTTTGGGGGGCTTTTGGTGGCTTTGGACTTTTGGGGCTTTTGGGAATGTTGGGGGCTTTGGACTTGGGGGCTTTTGGGCCTTTTGGGGGCTTTGGACTTGGGGGGCTTTTGGGCCTTTTGGGGACTTTGGACTTTTGGGGGCTTTGGACTTGGGGGGCTTTTGGACCTTTTGGCGGCTTTCAATTTGTTTGGCTTTTGGGCCTTTTGGGGGCTTTTGACTTGGGGGGCTTTTGGGCCTTTTGGGGACTTTGGACTTTTGGGGGCTTTGGACTTGGGGGGCTTTTGGGCCTTTTGGCGGCTTTGGACTTGGGGGCTTTTGGGCCTTTTGGCGGCTTTCAATTTGGTTGGCTTTTGGGACTTTTGGGAGCTTTGGACTTTAGGGGGCTTTTGGCGGCTTTGGACTTGGGGGGCTTTTGGGCCTTTTGGCTGCTTTGGGCTTGGGGGCTTTTGGGCCTTTGGATTTTGGGGGCTGTGGGCTTTTGGGCCTTTTGGGGGCTTTGGACTTGGGGTGCTTTTGGGCCTTTTGGGTGCTTTGGATTTGGGGGATTTTTGTCCGTTTGGGTGCTTTCGACTTTGTAGGCTTTTGGGCCTTTTTGGGGCTTTGGACTTTTGGGCCTTTTGGGGGCTTTGGACTTGGGGGGCTTTTGGGGGCTTTGGACTTGGGGGGCTTTTGGGTATTTTGGCTGCTTTGGACTTGGGGGGCTTTTGGGCCTTTTGGCGGCTTTGAACTTGGGGGCTTTTGGGGGCTTTGGACTTTGGGGGGCTTTTGGGCCTTTTGGCTGCTTTGGACTTTTGGGCGTTTTGGGGGCTTTGGACTTGGGGAGCTTTTGGGCCTTTTGGGGGCTTTGGACTTGGGGGGCTTTTGTGCCTTTTGGCGGCTTTGGACTTTTGGGCCTTTTGGCTGCTTTGGGCTTGGGAGGCTTTTGGGCCTTTTGGCGCTTTGGATTTGGGGGCTTTTGGGGCTTTGGACTTTTGGGGCTTTTGGGCCTTTGGACTTTTGGGGCTTTTGGGCCTTTTGTGGACTTTGGACTTGGGGGGCTTTTGGGCCTTTTGGGGGCTTTGGACTTTTGGTCTTTTTGGGGCTTTTGGGCCTATTGGGGGCTCTGGACTTGGCGGCTTTTGGGCCTTTTGGGGGCTTTGGACTTGGGGTGCTTTTGGGCCTTTTGGGGGTTTTGGACTTGGGGGGCTTTTGGGCCTTTTGTGGACTTTCGACTTTTGGGCCTTTTGGGGGCTTTGGACTTGTGGGGCTTTTGGGCCTTTTGGCGGCTTTGGACTTGGGGGGCTTTTGGAACTTTTGGCTGCTTTGGACTTGGGTGGCTTTTGGGCCTTTTGGCGGCTTTCAATTTGGTTGGCTTTTGGGACTTTTGGGAGCTTTGGACTTTGGGGGGCTTTTGGTGGCTTTGGACTTTTGGGGCTTTTGGGAATGTTGGGGGCTTTGGACTTGGGGGGCTTTTGGGCCTTTTGGGGGCTTTGGACTTGGAGGGCTTTTGGGCCTTTTGGGGACTTTTGACTTTGGGGGCTTTGGACTTGGGGGGCTTTTGGACCTTTTGGCGGCTTTCAATTTGTTTGGCTTTTGGGACTTTTGGGAGCTTTGGACTTTAGGGGGCTTTTGGGCTTTTGGCGGCTTTGGACTTGGGGGGCTTTTGGGCCTTTTGACTTTTGGGGCTTTTGGGAATTTTGCGGGCTTTGGACTTCGGGGGCTTTTGGGCCTTTTGGCGGCTTTGGACTTGGGGGGCTTTTGGGCCTTTTGGCTGCTTTGGGCTTGGGGGGCTTTTAGGCCTTTGGATTTTGGGGGCTTTTGGGGGCTGTGGGCTTTTGGGGGCTTTGGACTTGGGGGGCTTTTGGGCCTTTTGGGGACTTTCGACTTTTGGGCCTTTTGGGGGCTTTGGACTTGTGGGGCTTTTGGGCCTTTTGGCGGCTTTGGACTTGGGGGGCTTTTGGAAGTTTTGGCTGCTTTGGACTTGGGTGGCTTTTGGGCCTTTTGGCGGCTTTCAATTTGGTTGGCTTTTGGGACTTTTGGGAGCTTTGGACTTTGGGGGCTTTTGGTGGCTTTGGACTTTTGGGGCTTTTGGGAATGTTGGGGCCTTGGACTTGGGGGCTTTTGGGCCTTTTGGGGGCTTTGGACTTGGGGGCTTTTGGGCCTTTTGGGGACTTTGGACTTTTGGGGGCTTTGGACTTGGGGGCTTTTGGACCTTTTGGCGGCTTTCAATTTGTTTGGCTTTTGGGAGCTTTGGACTTTAGGGGGCTTTTGGGCTTTTGGCGGCTTTGGACTTGGGGGCTTTTGGGCCTTTTGACTTTTGGGGCTTTTGGGAATTTTGCGGGCTTTGGACTTGGGGGCTTTTGGGCCTTTTGGCGGCTTTGGACTTGGGGGCTTTTGGGCCTTTTGGCTGCTTTGGGCTTGGGGGCTTTTAGGCCTTTGGATTTTAGGGGGCTTTTGGGGGCTGTGGGCTTTTGGGCCTTTTGGGGCTTTGGACTTGGGGTGCTTTTGAGCCTTTTGGGGGCTTTGGAATTGGGGGGCTTTTGGGCCTTTTTGGGGCTTTGGACTTTTGGGCCTTTTGGGGGCTTTGGACTTGGGGGGCTTTTGGGGGCTTTGGACTTGGGGGGCTTTTGGGCCTTTTGGGTCTTTGCACTTGGGGGGCTTTTGAGCCTTTTGGGGACTTTGGACTTGGGGGGCTTTTGGGCCTTTTGGGGACTTTGGACTTGGGGGGCTTTTGGGGGCTTTGGACTTGGGGGGCTTTTGAGCCTTTTGGGGACTTTGGACTTGGGGGCTTTTGGGGGCTTTAGATTGGGGGGCTTTTGGGCCTTTTGGCGGCTTTGGACTTGTGGGGCATTTGTGCCTGTTTGGGGGCTTTTGACTTGGGGGCTTTTGGGCCTTTTGGCTGCTTTGGGCTTGGGGTGCTTTTGGGCCTTTTGGGGGCTATGGACTTGGGGGTTTTTTGGACCTTTTGGGGGCTTTGGGCTTGGAGGGCTTTTGGGCCTTTTTGGGGCTTTGGACTTTTGGGCCTTTTGGGGGCTTTGGACTTGGGGGGCTTTTGGGGGCTTTAGATTGGGGGGCTTTTGGGCCTTTTGGCGGCTTTGAACTTTTGGGCGTTTTGGGGGCTTTGGACTTTAGGGGGCTTTTGGGCTTTTGGCGGCTTTGGACTTGGGGGGCTTTTGGGCCTTTTGGCTGCTTTGGGCTTGGGGGGCTTTTGGGCCTTTGGATTTTGGGGGCTTTTGGGGGCTGTGGTCTTTTGGGGGCTTTGGACTTGGGGTGCTTTTGGGCCTTTTGGGGGCTTTGGACTTGGGGGGCTTTTGGACATTTTGGGAGCTTTGGACTTGGGGGGCTTTTGGGCCTTTTTGGGGCTTTGGACTTTTGGGCCTTTTGGGGGCTTTGGACTTGGGGGGCTTTTGGGGGCTTTGGACTTGGGGGGCTTTTGGGTATTTTGGCTGCTTTGGACTTGGGGGGCTTTTGGGCCTTTTGGCGGCTTTGAACTTGGGGGCTTTTGGGACTTTTGGGGGCTTTGGACTTTGGGGGGCTTTTGGGCCTTTTGGCGGCTTTGGACTTTTGGGGCTTTTGGGCGTTTTGGGGGCTTTGGACTTGGGGAGCTTTTGGGCCTTTTGGGGGCTTTGGACTTGGGGGGCTTTTGGGCCTTTTGGCGGCTTTGGACTTTTGGGCCATTTGGCTGCTTTGGGCTTGGGAGGCTTTTGGGCCTTTTGGCGCTTTGGATTTGGGTGGCTTTTGGGGCTTTGGACTTTTGGGTCTTTTGTGGACTTTGGACTTGGGGGGCTTTTGGGCCTTTTGGGGACATTGGACTTTTGGGCCTTTGGACTTGGGGGGCTTTTGGGCCTTTTGGCGGCTTTGGACTTTGGGGCTTTTGGGCCTTTTGGCTGCTTTGGGCTTGGGAGGCTTTTGGGCCTTTTGGCGCTTTGGATTTGGGGGGCTTTTGGGCCTTTTGGGGCTTTGGACTTTTGGGGCTTTTGGGCCTTTTGTGGACTTTGGACTTGGGGGGCTTTTGGGCCTTTTGGGGGCTTTGGACTTTTGGTCTTTTTGGGGCTTTTGGGCCTATTGGGGGCTCTGGACTTGGGGGCTTTTGGGCCTTTTGGGGGCTTTGGACTTGGGGTGCTTTTGGGCCTTTTGGGGGTTTTGGACTTGGGTGGCTTTTGGGCCTTTTGGCGGCTTTCAATTTTGTTGGCTTTTGGGACTTTTGGGAGCTTTGGACTTTGGGGGGCTTTTGGTGGCTTTGGACTTTTGGGGCTTTTGGGAATGTTGGGGGCTTTGGACTTGGGGGGCTTTTGGGCCTTTTGGGTGCTTTGGACTTGGGGGGCTTTTGGGCCTTTTGGGGACTTTGGACTGTTGGGGGCTTTGGACTTGGGGGGCTTTTGGACCTTTTGGCGGCTTTCAATTTGTTTGGCTTTTGGGACTTTTGGGAGCTTTGGACTTTAGGGGGCTTTTGGCGGCTTTGGACTTGGGGGGCTTTTGGGCCTTTTGACTTTTGGGGCTTTTGGGAATTTTGCGGGCTTTGGACTTGGGGGGCTCTTGGGCCTTTTGGCGGCTTTGGACTTGGGGGGCTTTTGGGCCTTTTGGCTGTTTTGGGCTTGGGGGGCTTTTAGGCCTTTGGATTTTGGGGGCTTTTGGGGGCTGTGGGCTTTTGGGCCTTTTGGGGGCTTTGGACTTGGGGTGCTTTTGGGCCTTTTGGGGGCTTTGGACTTGGGGGGCTTTTGGGGGCTTTGGACTTGGGGGGCTTTTGGGCCTTTTTGGGGCTTTGGACTTTTGGGCCTTTTTGGGGGCTTTGGACTTGGGGGGCTTTTGGGGGCTTTGGACTTGGGGGCTTTTGGGCCTTTTGGGGGCTTTGGACTTGGGGGGCTTTTGGGCCTTTTTGGGGCTTTGGACTTTTGGGCCTTTTGGAGGCTTTGGACTTGGGGGGCTTTTGGGGGCTTTAGATTGGGGGGGCTTTTGGGCCTTTTGGCGGCTTTGAACTTTTGGGGCTTTTGGGCGTTTTGGGGGCTTTGGACTTGGGGAGCTTTTGCGGGCTTTGGACTTTTGGGGCTTTTGGGAATGTTGGGGGCTTTGGACTTGGGGGGCTTTTGGGCCTTTTGGGGGCTTTGGACTTGGGGGGCTTTTGGGCCTTTTGGGGACTTTGGACTTTTGGGGGCTTTGGACTTGGGGGGCTTTTGGGCCTTTTGGCGGCTTTGGACTTGGGGGGCTTTTGGGCCTTTTGGCGGCTTTCAATTTGGTTGGCTTTTGGGACTTTTGGGAGCTTTGGACTTTAGGGGGCTTTTGGCGGCTTTGGACTTGGGGGGCTTTTGGGCCTTTTGGCTGCTTTGGGCTTGGGGGGCTTTTGGGCCTTTGGATTTGGGGGCTGTGGGCTTTTGGGCCTTTTGGGGGCTTTGGACTTGGGGTGCTTTTGGGCCTTTTGGGGGCTTTGGACTTGGGGGGCTTTTGGACCTTTTGGGAGCTTTGGACTTGGGGGGCTTTTGGGCCTTTTTGGGGCTTTGGACTTTTGGGCCTTTTGGGGGCTTTGGACTTGGGGGGCTTTTGGGGGCTTTGGACTTGGGGGGCTTTTGGGTATTTTGGCTGCTTTGGACTTGGGGGGCTTTTGGGCCTTTTGGCGGCTTTGAACTTGGGGGCTTTTGGGACTTTTGGGGGCTTTGGACTTTGGGGGGCTTTTGGGCCTTTTGGCGGCTTTGGACTTTTGGGGCTTTTGGGCGTTTTGGGGGCTTTGGACTTGGGGAGCTTTTGGGCCTTTTGGGGGCTTTGGACTTGGGGGGCTTTTGGGCCTTTTGGCGGCTTTGGACTTTTGGGCCATTTGGGGGCTTTGGACTTTGGGGGCTTTTGGGGGCTTTGGACTTTTGGGCGTTTTGGGGGCTTTGGACTTGATGGGCTTTTGGGCCTACAGGGGGCTTTGGACTTGGGGTGCTTTTGGGCCTTTTGGGGGCTTTGGACTTGGGGGCTTTTGTGCCTTTTGGGGGTTTGGACTTCGGGGACTTTGGGGTCTTTTTGAGGCTTTGGACTTTTGGAGCTTTTGGGGGCTTTGGACTTGGCGGGCTTTTGGGCCTTTTGGGGGCTTTGGGCTTGAGGGGCTTTTGGGCCTTTTGGCGCCTTTGTATTTGGGGGGGGCTTTTGGGCCTTTTGGGGGCTTTGGACTTTTGGGGCTTTTGGGCCTTTTGGGGGATTTGGGCTTGGGGGGCTTATGGGCCTTTTGGATACTTTGGACTTGGGGGCTTTTGGGGGCTTTGGATTTGGTGACTTTTGGGCCTTTTGGCGGCTTTGGAATTGTGGGGCTTTTGGGGGCTTTGGAATTGGGGGCTTTTGGGCCTTTTGGGGGCTTTGGACTTTGGGGGCTTATGGGCCTTTTGTGGGCTTTGCATTTGGGGGACTTTTGGTCCTTTCGGCGGCTTTGTAATTGGGGAGCTTTTGGGCCTTCTGGGGGCTTTGGATTTGGGGGGCTTTTGGACCTTTTGGAGGCTTTGGACTTGGGGGCTTTTGGGGGGTTTGGACTTGGGGGCTTAAGGGCCTTTTCGGGGGCTTTGGGCTTGGGGGGCTTTTGGGCCTTTTTTCGGCTTTGGAATTGGGGGCTTTTGGGCCTTTTGGGGTCTTTGGACTTGGGGTGCTTTTGGGCCTTTTGGGGGCTTTGGACTTGGGGGGTTTTGGGGGATTTGGACTTGGGGGGCTTTTGGGGGCTTTAGACTTGGGGGGATTTTGGGCCTTTTGGCGGCTTTGGACTTTGGGGGCTTTTGGGCCTTTTGTGGGCTTTGCATTTGGGGGACTTTTGGTCCTTTCGGCGGCTTTGTAATTGGGGCGCTTTTGGGCCTTCTGGGGTCTTTGGACTTTGGGGGCTTTTGGACCTTTTGGAAGCTTTGGACTTGGGGGGCTTTTGGGGGCTTTAGACTTGGGGGGCTTTTGGGCCTTTTGGCGGCTTTGGACTTGGGGGGCTTTTGGGCCTTTTGGCTGCTTTGGACTTGGGGGGCTTTTGGGCCTTTTGGCGGCTTTGAACTTGGGGGCTTTTGGGACTTTTGGGGGCTTTGGACTTTGGGGTGCTTTTGGGCCTTTTGGCGGCTTTGGACTTTTGGGGCTTTTGGGCGTTTTGGGGGCTTTGGACTTGGGGAGCTTTTGGGCCTTTTGGGGGCTTTGGACTTGGGGGGTTTTTGGGCCTTTTGGCGGCTATGGACTTGTGGGACTTTTAGGCCTTTTGACGGCTTTGGACTTGGGGGCTTTTGGGCCTTTTGGCTGCTTTGGACTTGGGGGGGCTTTTGGGCCTTTTGGCGGCTTTGGAATTGGGAAGCTTTTGGGCCTTTTGGGGGCTTTTGGGGGCTTTGGACTTGGGGGCTTTTGGGCCTTTTGGGGGCTTTGGACTTGGGGGGCTTTTGGGCCTTTTGGGGCTTTTAGGCCTATTGGGGGCTTTGGACTTGGGGGGCTTTTGGGCCTTTTGGGGCTTTTAGGCCTACTGGGGGCTTTGGGCTTGGGGGGCTTTTGGGCGTTTTGACGGCTTTGGACTTGGGGGCTTTTGTGCCTTTTGGCTGCTTTGGACTTGGGGGAGCTTTTGGGCCTTTTGGCGGCTTTGGACTTGGGGGTTTTTTGGGCCTTTTGGGGCTTTGGACTTGGTGGGCTTTTGGCGGCTTTGGACTTGGGGGACTTTTGGGAATTTTGGGGGCTTTGGACTTGGGGGGCTTTTGGGCATTTTGGGGGCTTTGCACTTTGGGGGTTTTGGGGGCTTTGGACTTGGGGGGCTTTTGGGGGCTTTAGACTTGGGGGGGCTTTTGGGCCTTTTGGCGGCTTTGGACTTGGGGGGCATTTGGGCCTTTTTGGGGGCTTTGGACTTGGGGGCTTTTGGGCATTTTGGGGGCTTTGCACATGGGGGACTATTGGGGACTTTGGACTTGGGGAGGCTTATGGGCCTTTTTGGGGCTTTGGACTAGGGCTTTTGGCGGCTTTGGACTTGGGGGGTTTTTGGGCCTTTTGGGGGCTTTGGACTTGGGTTTTTTTGGGCCTTTTGGGGGCTTTGGAATTGGCGGCTTTTGGGGGTTTTGGGCTTGGGGGGCTTTTGGTCCTTTCGGCGGCTTTATAATTGGGGAGCTTTTGGGCCTTCTGTGGGCTTTGGACTTGGGGTGCTTTTGGGGGCTTTGGACTTGGGGGGCTTTTGGGCCTTTTGGGGGCTTTGGACTTTGGGGGCTTTGGACTTTTGGGGGCTTTGGACTTGGGGGGGCTTTTGGGCCTTTTGGGGGCTTTGGACTTGGGGGGCTTTTGGGCCTTTTGGCGGCTTTGGACTTGGGGGGCTTTTGGGCCTTTTGGGGGCTTTGGACATGGGGGCTTTTGGGCCTTTTGGGCCTTTTGGCTGCTTTGGACTTTTGGGGCTTTTGGGCCTGTTGGGTGCTTTGGACTTGGGGTGCTTTTAGGCCTTTTGGGGGCTTTGGACTTGGGGGGCTTTTGGGGCTTTGGACTTGGGGGGTTTTGGGCCTTTTGGGGACTTTGGACTTGGGGGGCTTTTGGGCCTTTTGGCGGCTTTGGACTTTGGGGCTTTTGGGCCTTTTGGCTGCTTTGGGCTTGGGAGGCTTTTGGCGCTTTGGATTTGTGGGGCTTTTGGGGCTTTGGACTTTTGGGGCTTTTGGGCCTTTTGTGGACTTTGGATTTGGGGGGCTTTTGGGCCTTTTGGGGGCTTTGGACTTTTGGTCTTTTTGGGGCTTTTGGGCCTATTGGGGGCTATGGACTTGGGGGCTTTTGGGCCTTTTGGGGGCTTTGGACTTGGGGTGCTTTTGGGCCTTTTGGGGGTTTTGGACTTGGGGGGCTTTTGGGCCTTTTGGGGACTTTGGACTTTTGGGCCTTTTGGGGGCTTTGGACTTGTGGGGCTTTTGGCGGCTTTGGACTTGGGGGGCTTTTGGATCTTTTGGCTGCTTTGGACTTGGGGGGCTTTTGGGCCTTTTGGCGGCTTTCAATTTGGTTGGCTTTTGGGACTTTTGGGAGCTTTGGACTTTTGGGGCTTTTGGGGGCTTTGGACTTGGGGGGCTTTTGGGCCTTTTGGGGGCTTTGGACTTGGGGGGCTTTTGGGCCTTTTGGGGACTTTGGACTTTTGGGGGCTTTGGACTTGGGGGGCTTTTGGGCCTTTTGGCAGCTTTGGACTTGGGGGGCTTTTGGGAATTTTGGCTGCTTTGGACTTGGGGGGCTTTTGGGCCTTTTGGCGGCTTTCAATTTGGTTGGCTTTTGGGACTTTTGGGAGCTTTGGACTTTAGGGGGCTTTTGGCGGCTTTGGACATGGGGGGCTTTTGGGCCTTTTGACTTTTGGGGCTTTTGGGAATTTTGCGGGCTTTGGACTTGGGGGGCTTTTGGGCCTTTTGGGGGCTTTGGACTTGGGGGGCTTTTGGGCCTTTTGGGTCTTTGCACTTGGGGGGCTTTTGAGCCTTTTGGGGACTTTGGACTTGGGGGGCTTTTGGGCCTTTTTGCGGCTTTGGACTTGGGGGGCTTTTGGGCCTTTTGGCTGCTTTGAACTTGGGGGGCTTTTGGGCCTTTTGGCGGCTTTGAACTTGGGGGCTTTTGGGACTTTTGGGGGCTTTGGACTTTGGGGGACTTTTGGGCCTTTTGGCGGCTTTGGACTTTTGGGGCTTTTGGGCGTTATGGGGGCTTTGGACTTGGGGAGCTTTTGGGCCTTTTGGGGGCTTTGGACTTGGGGGGCTTTTGGGCCTTTTGGCGGCTTTGGACTTGTGGGGCTTTTGGGCCTTTTGACGGCTTTGGACTTGGGGGCTTTTGGGCCTTTTGGCGGCTTTGGAATTGGGAAGCTTTTGGGCCTTTTGGGGGCTTTGGACTTGGGGGCTTTTGGGCGTTTTGGGGGCTTTGGACTTGGGGGGCTTTTGGGCCTTTTGGCGGCTTTGGAATTGGGAAGCTTTTGGGCCTTTTGGGGGCTTTGGACTTGGGGGCTTTAGGGCCTTTTGGGGGCTTTGGACTTGGGGGCTTTTGGGCCTTTTGGCTGCTTTGGACTTTTGGGGCTTTTGGGCCTGTTGGGTGCTTTGGACTTGGGGTGCTTTTAGGCCTTTTGGGGGCTTTGGACTTGGGGGGCTTTGGACTTGGGGGGTTTTGGGCCTTTTGGGGACTTTGGACTTTTGGGCCTTTGGACTTGGGGGGCTTTTGGGCCTTTTGGCGGCTTTGGACTTTGGGGCTTTTGGGCCTTTTGGCTGCTTTGGGCTTGGGAGGCTTTTGTGCCTTTTGGCGCTTTGGATTTGGGGGGCTTTTGGGCCTTTTGGGGCTTTGGACTGTTGGGGCTTTTGGGCCTTTTGTGGACTTTGGACTTGGGGGCAAACATAACCAAACATAACCAGTTATTTTCCCATACTGACTGATATATGGGTCAATCCATGTCAAATCGACCAATTATCAGGAAATTTCACAAGTTGATGCCTCAGAATTTGCTTAAATTTTAACTGATGATTAATAGCTATATCTGAGCACTTCAGCAAAAGCATTTACATGCAAATTGTGTATGTAATGTGGAAGTGTCCAAAAACGCACCCACAAATGGACAATGGCCTGAAATTGCAACTAGTACACGTTTTTGCTGACCAGAGAAAAGATGAGCACTTCTTTATGGCTTTAGGGGCATTCAATTTGTAGCAACTTAACTGTCAGTTTTTGAAAAATGTATCTCATCTGCTGAATGCACCTCACTTTTGCAACTTCAATTCTAATTTAATTTGTTTGTTTTTTCTTATTTGTTTCAGTTAAGATTTACATTTGTTCCTGAAGTGTAGTAATAAAAGTTAGATTAATCTTAATTATACCATGCTCAAATGTGCCTTTTTTGTCATTCTTTGGTGTGCGCCATTTTTGCATACATGTGCCTTTCTGTGTAGAGATCCATATAACGCATATGTAATTGAAACAGGACTAGTGTAATTAAAACTAAACATAATTGATTTTATTTTGTTTAATTGTATGCAGCCTTGGCAATGATTATAATATATATTATAAAAATATTTACATGGTATTATAAGCATGCATGCACTGTATATGCATGACAGCTGCCTAGTGAATTTGTACTTGCCCGGTGGCAAAAGCAACTACTGTGTCAATAGTTTTTGTGTGCTTATTGACATTATACTTCAGTCAGCAGCCTCGATACTGATATATTATTTTAATAGCATCTTCTGAATATGAACAATTTTATTTTTCAGAGACAAGGGAAAGTGTGAAACAGGGGGACTTTCCAGTTATGCTACCGAATCCCAAAGCATTGTTTGCAAGACAGTGGAGGGCCATCATGTCAGATAAGCTTTTTCAGGAGAGACTACATACAATTGTAGTTGGTGAGGCTCACTGCATTACTGATTGGTAATTGAAACTTTCATAATTATATCAGCAGTATCATACTACCAATTCTTTGAACCACAATGTATTAACAAAAACACTGACTATGCAATTCCTCATTGTTTTTCATACATTAATAATTAAGTTTATATTTTTTACGATGTTCATTACATTGATATAACTACTAAATGGGATATTACTGTCATGATAGAGAACTTTAGTTCCACAACTTACAATTAAAAGCAAATACAAAATATTATGGGTGGCCCATGTAGACACATTCCAAACTTGGTATTGTGTTTGTGCACATGAATGTGTATCATTTGTGATGCTTATTAACATTGATGCGAAGTTGCACTGAGAACTTGAATTTCTACGAAAATCATTCACAAACCATAACCCCTGTAAAAGTATGATTTTAACTTACTTGATTGGTTGATCCACTTACATTAGATGTGTACTGTGTATATGTATGTTAGGGATGAAATGGTGATAATGAGTGGATGATATACACCTTCCTCCCTGTGCAATGCTACATAGATAATTATGAAAAAAACATAACAATAACAATTATGGCAAGTATTACTTGATAACAAGAATTGTTTTTAATAATTTAATTCCAACTTAACACATTGGGCACTTGTGATATTGTACACACATAAAATATGATAAATTATGATGTTCTGATGTAAAACAATACACATGAAGAATAATATTGATCAACATGCCTAATTAAATAAGAAATAAAAATTATTAATGGTGGCCAATTTGTGAATGTGTACAGTATGCATTTTGTTTTATTAAATTATATTATAAACATGTTCTGGTTGTATACTGTCTACAACACATATAAGTTTCAATCTGTCAGATCTCGTTTGGGCTGATTGTACACATTTGTAAATTTATCACACTTTGACCTGTGCCAATGAACAATATTGATATCCATCAATATTGGTATTCATCTGTTACATAATGTAACAATGGGTATTAGAACTAGACAAGTTCAAGTATCTTCCTATAACCATACCTTGTAGTAAATAGTGCATGCGATAATAACTACTAATTTAATTAGGTTACATTCCTATTCCTATTTTATGTTCCTGTTATTGTAGAAATTTTGGCATGTCTAGATCAGCCAAATATTGTATATCAGGCTGTGAAATCAACACATTACACATACATGGATTTACGAAACAGTGAACTGTGAATATGTGTATACTTAGCCGACAATGTCATATAGACTTATGCACTTTGCTGCAATGAGCCTATAATGTCCTGTGAACATTGACATGGATTGGATATATGAAACAGTGAACTGTGAATATTGCTGCATTGTACAATTATTATAGTCTTCCTTATACACCTGTATATGCCAACTTTGGGTATTGTCTTTTTCCATGTCTTCATATCAGCCTACAGTGAACAATAAATAAACATTACTTCATGTTGAAGTACAGGATATTATTTCATGACACAGTAAAATATGAATGTTGATGTACTGGGCCTGTGGTGTACTGTAAACCAGTTTTGACATTGGGCTATAAATATTGTTGCATTATGCATGCAGGAAATTACAAAGCTCTCATAATGTATAATAAATTGTGTTTTTTCAAACAATTATTTCCATATGCAAGAATATATTAGTGTTTTTTATAATGATACAGTAAACACTACAGATTCTACATATTTTGCCCATTGTGTATCTGTTTTGTTTATGTTCTAATATGTAGGATGTGAATTGTAATATCTGCAATTGGTTTAATAAAAAAGTGCATATTTTTTTTGAAATCATCGAAAAAATTTACTTTAGTTGTTCATTATTGGTGGCTGTGCTGATTCTGCCTCATGACAGGAATGCAGGCTCATTTGTTCCGGCAGGCAACTTTGCAGCAGTGATATTCCAGTGACATTTTAGCTATACATTTGATTTATGTATTTGCTGATGTTTTATAAACTAACTTATTCTACGTATTTCTTTAACTAATTTAAGCACCTTATTTATTTTTGTCATTTAATTTATTCCTTTTATCTGTTTTAGCTCATTTTAATGTATTTTACTTATATATGTACAACTAACTCTACAGCCTTTGAGTTGGTGTTTCACCCTGATACATGGCATGTTATAAATGTTTAATAATAATAAATCTGGTAGGGCTCAAAATAGTGGATATCCAAAATGGTAAACTCTGTGCGAGTCAATGCCAATCATGGGCGTGACTTCCATCCTCTCGCCGATTACATGATAAAGTTATGAAATTTTACCAAAGGTGAAAATTGTGGGTTTTCTGCATTTTGATTTTTATTAAGTAATTTAATTGTGGAGTCGTAGTGAATACTAGGTAGGCTTGCATTTTCGCAAAATGAACTTGAAAAAGGAAAAGCAAAAAAATTTAATTGAGGAGGCATCTTTAATTATACATAATCCAGTCTCCAAAACATCACACTGTAGTACAGTTAATTGTGTACACCATTTGCCCAGTACATTTGTAAACACCACTGTCGTGCATAATTATTTGTAGCTAAAATAAGTAATTTATCAATGTAAATATGTCAATGGAGGTCAAATAATCAGGTCACAGGTTAGTGTTGTGGTCAACAATTACAGCCTCTATTGACATGATAGCACCACAATCCATACTTCATTAAAAATAAATAGATAATTAACACGTAAATTCAGTAACACGTAAGGTCAATAATGGGTATTAAGGTTAATGTGTATGTGTACACTCCTCCCTCAACTTACTGATCTCATGTCATACATGATTACTTAATTAGGGCATTTTTAACTTAAATAGGTCAACGGTCATTGCAAGGTAATTTCAAGTTCACACATTATTAGGTCTTAAACCTTTTTATTCCATCTCAATATGGTACGCATTATGCCGTTTGCCCTTACATTCAGTGGCAGTACAGTCCACAAACATCCAGATGACAAGAAATGGACTCTATTCTAAGTGTAAAAAAGCCCCTTTTTATGACACTAAAAAACTTCGCAAATAATAAATATTGAAGAAAAAAAATCAAAAAAGGGTTATACACTGCACAACATACTTTATCACATCGAAGTGTTTAAATGATTTGAACATGTTTTTCGTCCGTCTCCATTTAACACTCATCCTTACGCATCCTGTCTAAAAAAGCACTGCGAACTATTGCGAAAACTCAGATAATAAGGCAAGACCAGAACTGGTCACAAGATCACGAAAATGCAGCAATACGTCAGATTACGTCAAATATTGATGATGCCATAATGTTTGCGTATACCAGTGGTGCCATCTGACGACGGTAACAGTCAAAACATGCTTCTGTTGCCAGACGCTATTCTCGGCGGATTCACGAAGCCGGGAGAGAGTCGGATAAGCGATACGAGGGATGTACATGTCATGTACAAACGTATCAGGCATGCATGTAGCACCAATAGTAAGACTGTTGGGTGATATTATGGACTGTTTGTACCTGGAAGGGGAGAAATACCCTGGATAAAAATAAGGGCTGTTCTAGGAAATTATGGGAGGGTGGCAGATTTGTTTGCATACCAACCATACATTTATAATAATTGTCCTGACTCCACATCACCAATACAATAATAACTACAATGGTGCCCACACCTACTGTTTCCTGGAATAGCCCTTAGTAAGTAATTTTCTAACAAGTTGTATCTGAAATGCTTCTATAACATCTGAACACATATATGAAAACAAGTTAAAAAATGAAAACATCATTGTTTATTTGAGCTTTTATGTAACAAGAAAATTGTGTATAAAATAACCAATGCTTGCACATGTATAATTTTGGGAGATCAATAAGCAGCTCAGTTTTCTAATTCTGAATGATAGCCTTCATGTCCTTATATATAATTTTTATATAAAAGTGTGGCATAAAAAATAATTATGTATATTATGCATTTTAGCAACACCACACTCCATGCTCAAACGCAAACGAAAAGTTTGGTCGTCCAAAGAGACACAGTCAGTGCTGAGACACTTCAGTACCAATGAAACCTTGGCTTCAGAAACGGTCTTGAAAAATGTTTCATGGAACACTGTCAGATTTTATTTGAAACCGAGTACAGCAACCAGCTATCAAATGTGAAAGAATCTCCCTAATGGACGTGTGAGTTTAACTAAATTACATATTATGTAACTGTGATGTATGATTACTTACAACTATTTGATGTGATTTTCATGTTGTGGCATTACTCGAATAAATGGCATTTGTGCAGAATACAATGTATGCCTGTATTTGTCTTCACACTGTGTGAGTGCGTAATACAATGTAAATGCTCTTATCATGTCTCCTCGCATTGGTTAATATATCCACACTTTGTACATAATAGTTTCTCTTCCTTATTGTGGAATGTGTTTCTTACCATTGCGTGTGTTTGTCCTCACTGTGTCATAATTATGTGTATGTGTGTCCTCATTGTGCAGCACCATTGTGCCCTTAGTTTGCATGTAAATGTACGAGTCACCCCTTTGCATCAGGACATAATCCTCGCTGTGTATTGCCACTGTTCGTGTGTGTGTCCTCACAAAGTGCCGTTATTTTGTTTCTACACCACTCACTCCTTATCTCGTTGCTTTTCTCGATGGACAATGTTTATTTACACAAATTGGCAAATTAACTCGCTTGCTAATTCCCTTTGTTTGACACTGGAAGACGAATCCAGGACATAACCCCCCTTGGATAAACCCCCCTCCGGACATAAACCCCTTTGGACTTAAATCATTTGGAACAACCCCCCCCCCTCCTTTAAATATAAATACGAACAAAAAAACTCAATTTATGGTGACATGAAGATGCATTATCCATTTTATATTAATATTTTTGTAACTGGTTCCATTATATATATTATTTAATTTATCTGTTAGTTTGTTGGAAGAACAACTTTCCTACTTCAACTAAAACATACTTAAATTTGTAACTGCTGTTGTAAACTCTTTCTGGTGAGATTTGCCAAGTAATTAAAACCAGTATACTAACTATGTTCAATATGCTATGTCATGATGCCAGTCATATAAATAATTTAGGAATGTATCTCCAGACACTTTTCCAGACAGGACTTGGCCAGTGGCTTCCCGAAAATCTGCATTTAACCAGGTATGATCTCTACACAGAGGTTCCATTTCCTATAAATATAAGCACTGTATAAGATAGGCTCATCTTAATTGTTTTTAAACACAACTGTTTCTTTTCTGCTGTTTTATTTATATTGCACATTATCTCCATATTCAATAAGCACCACGAGTAAATTGACAAAAGTGAGTGACTATACCACTGCAATGTAATAAAAATAATCATAACAATAATAATAATACCAACAGCCTAATATACCAGCACAACAAGTAACTTTAATAATTAGTAGTTGAACTAAACTTGGCCTGTCATTGACGTGAAGTGTCTTCCAGGGCAACCGAACATGACCCCTCGAACAAAACCCAATCTGGACATAATCACACCTGGACAAAAAACTTGCAGACTTAACCCTTTGTGACAAAACTCCTCTGAACGTAACCCCTCCGGGCATAACCCCCTCACTTTAATACCAATACGGACAAAAACCCCTCCGGACAAACCCCCTCACTTTTAATATGAATATGGACAAAAAACTTCAAAATTATCTCAGGGATGAAAAAATCCCGCATTAAGCATAAGTATGCAACATACAGAAAACCATTGATCATGTTGAAGCCAAACCGTGTGTGTGTAGCTAGTAGACCGTGTGATCTAAGAGTAGACGAAATGTGAATGCCTCTTTATTGGGGCGAACTGGAAATATATCTCAGAATTAGCCATCAACCACAGTAGACGGACCTGATAGCATAGACCGTTCTTGAGAATTCGGTCAACTCGACCGTAACGCTTAATAGATAGTGATTCCAGCAACGGGTGTTATTTTCGACGGGTAGTAGTCGGCTGACAAACTGTTGGCATCTAAAAGTCGGTATGTGTCTGGTGGGCTTAAATGTCCAAAGTAGAGTTTCTCGAACGTTATTTTCATTCTCTCATGCGTGATGAATTTCATTTCGCACTTCTTTTGTCAGCTCGTCTATTGTAGTTGAATCAGCAGGTGTGAAAAACGAACACGCTAAGTGTTGTTTATGCAGTATTTGGGTGTGTCAGCCGCCACCGGTAGTGGACGCTATCAACGTGCAATTTCAACGACACTAATGGTTAATTTTCCGGTGTTTTAAGATACGGATCAGACAGCATGACCACTCATTTGTCTGATCCAACTGATATATCTTATATATCTAGGTCGTACAAACCGCATGAGAATGACATTTATTATAAACATCCATGTTGCAGTGGCCCGGAATGTTTCAAAAGGCTAAAATCTATTATCCCGCCACAGGCAGAGCCATGAATATTGGTGTTTTTAAACATTCTTCAGTCTTCAGTTTGTTTAATCCAAACAGCCCCTTTTGGAACTAACACAGCATATAATCGTACAAGAATAGCCAACTAGCGTTTATCGGACATTATTGTCATTCTCCCAAGCGAGACGAATCTGTTCGTCATTGCAGAGGATAGTCGCGCTTAAAGCCGCACTTTCTTTGTCGTGCATTGAACGGCTAACAATGATCAGAATGAATCAACCCGCCGATATGCGAAATGAACTTATCGAATGTTGTTCTGCGCAGTACTGGGGTGTGCCAGCCGCAACCGGTAGTGTGCGCTGTGTACTGGCTTGGCATTTCAGCGATGGTTCGTTTCATTCTCGGGTGTTTGAAGGTACACATCAGACAGCATGACCACGCATATAAGGCACAGTTCTAGCTCGATCCAGCCGACAGTGTAATTGATCATGGTTGCATATCTGCGGCATGAATCAGCGAGGTGGACATCTAGCTCCGAGGGGTAAGTGATTGGTCATTAATATTGATTACAGAATGCGTTAAATAGGCCATATTATTTTGTTTACATAGATAATTCCAGTGAATGGTTATTGACCGACACTTCCAGTCAGCATTAAGAACGACACTAGTTCTTACATTAGATAGCAGCAGGTTAGGCAATGCTCCCAAACCCAAATGCAGTGGAGACTTAACGAGCCATTGGAATTAGATTGTAACTTTAATGGTCGTGCGAGAAAGAGATTTATTTTTAAACATCCTTGTTTCTGTTACCCGTACATATAGTCAGAATATTTTCTTTAAAAATGACAAATGAAAAAATCTTCAACCAAATGAAGGTGGTCATTAAATCGAGGAAGAAGAAAGTCCGATTGGACTAGGAATATTTCTAAAGGTTATTAAGACCTCGCGCAGGGCCAGCCTAGTTAGTGTCAGGGTGTGCATGTACACGTGGCCTGCATGTGCATACGTTGCACGTGAACTGTAAGTGAAGAGCATTGAATGTTGGTCGCATTCGCACTATTATCACAATCAGTGAAAACATTTGTAGCAATTGGTGGCGTTGGCATTATTGGTAGCATCGGCGGCGCTAGCAGCATTAACAGAAGAAATAGTAGCAGGAGTTGCAGAAGCAGCAGCGTTAGCCCAGTTGGCGGAATTGACTACATTGGCAGCAACGCTAAAATTGGCAATATTACCAAAGTTTGTAGAATTATCTTCATTAGCAGCAGAATCAATGGCAGGATATGCAGAAGCAGTATTGTATGGTAAGCAGCCATATCATTAGTATAATTATTATAATTATTATTACATTGCAGCATTGTCTCTATTGGCATTATTAGAAGCATTTTCAAAGTTTGACGCATTGGCAGCCTCAGCATAATTAGCAGTTTACCAGAGTTTGGAGAGTTATTTGCGTTA
>BSQZ01000009.1:2115751-2203251 GCA_033239005.1 Lamellibrachia satsuma
TGATGATGGCGAGGAGGAAATAAATTAACTTACTTACTCACTTACTCACTTACTTACTTACATATGTTAGACAACTATTTGTAACATGTTATGTTCACACTATAAACAGTACTACCATATGTGTCATGCAGTGGATGCAACTGTTTCTGCCGTGCAATGAAATGCCGGCAAGTGGTCTACGCCCGCTTCACTGCAGTGAACTGGCTTATCGCTCTTGTTTATAGGGGGATGATTAACGATGTAACTCTATGGGTCTCCCTCTTCCTTTAAAAAAAATCCGGACGGGAAACTAGTTTCTTTTTTACTAGACCTCGTCCGTACTGGAAGGCGGGAGGTCATCGTCGGCGGGTGTCGGCGGGGCGGGGCGGGGCGGGGCGGGGCGGGGCGGGGCGGGGCGGGGCGGGGCGGGGCTGCACCATGAATGCTGGACCATGTTTTAGTGCAGCGATGTTCCCGGTCCTCGTTGTTGCTGCACCATTCATTGAATGCTGGACCATGTTTTAGTGGAGCGATGTTCCGGTCCTCGTTGTTGCTGCACCATTCATTGAATGCTGGACCATGTTTTAGTGGAGCGATGTTCCGGTCCTCGTTGTTGCTGCACCATTCATTGAATGCTGGACCATGTTTTAGTGGAGCGATGGTCCCGGTCCTCGTTGTTGCTGCACCATTCATTGAATGCTGGACCATGTTTTGGTGGAGCGATGTTCCCGGGTCCCCGTTGTTGCTGCACCATTCATTGAATGCTGGACCATGTTTTAGTGGAGCGATGTTCCCGGGTCCTCGTTGTTGCTGCGCCATTCATTGAATGCTGGACCATGTTTTAGTGGAGCGATGTTCCCGGGTCCTCGTTGTTGCTGCGCCATTCATTGAATGCTGGACCATGTTTTAGTGGAGCGATGTTCCCGGGTCCTCGTTGTTGCTGCGCCATTCATTGAATGCTGGACCATGTTTTAGTGGAGCGATGTTCCCGGGTCCTCGTTGTTGCTGTACCATTCATTGAATGCTGGACCATGTTTTAGTGGAGCGATGTTCCCGGTCCTCGTTGTTGCTGCACCATTCATTGAATGCTGGACCATGTTTTAGTGGAGCGATGTTCCCGGGTCCTCGTTGTTGCTGCGCCATTCATTGAATGCTGGACCGTGTTTTAGTGGAGCGATGTTCCCGGTCCTCGTTGTTGCTGCGCCATTCATTGAATGCTGGACCGTGTTTTAGTGGAGCGATGTTCCCGGGTCCTCGTTGTTGCTGCGCCATTCATTGAATGCTGGACCGTGTTTTAGTGGAGCGATGTTCCCGGGTCCTCGTTGTTGCTGCACCATTCATTGAATGCTGGACCGTGTTTTAGTGGAGCGATGTTCCCGGGTCCTCGTTGTTGCTGCACCATTCATTGAATGCTGGACCGTGTTTTAGTGGAGCGATGTTCCCGGTCCTCGTTGTTGCTGCACCATTCATTGAATGCTGGACCGTGTTTTAGTGGAGCGATGTTCCCGGGTCCTCGTTGTTGCTGCACCATTCATTGAATGCTGGACCATGTTTTAGTGGAGCGATGTTCCCGGGTCCTCGTTGTTGCTGCACCATTCATTGAATGCTGGACCATGTTTTAGTGGAGCGATGTTCCCGGTCCTCGTTGTTGCTGCGCCATTCATTGAATGCTGGACCATGTTTTAGTGGAGCGATGTTCCCGGGTCCTCATTGTTGCTGCGCCATTCATTGAATGCTGGACCATGTTTTAGTGGAGCGATGTTCCCGGTCCTCGTTGTTGCTGCACCATTCATTGAATGCTGGACCATGTTTTAGTGGAGCGATGTTCCCGGGTCCTCGTTGTTGCTGCACCATTCATTGAATGCTGGACCATGTTTTAGTGGAGCGATGTTCCCGGGTCCTCGTTGTTGCTGCACCATTCATTGAATGCTGGACCATGTTTTAGTGGAGCGATGTTCCCGGGTCCTCGTTGTTGCTGCACCATTCATTGAATGCTGGACCATTCCTTCTTGTTCGGCTGTTTCGGCGCGATCCGGTAGGTGGGGTAACTGATTTGGACCAATTGCGACTCTGCAGATGTATCAATGAAAATTGTTTTACGCAATTTGTTGATATATTTCTTTAAATGCAATAAAACATTGCACTTCCACTCAATATATTAATTACATGATCAAATACATTGTAAAGGTATGTCAGTTAATTGACGAAATAAAAACAAAAAGCAGGGAAACATGACGATGGAACACCGTTGTTTAGTTCGAAAATGACGCGTAAAAAAAGACAATCGTCTTGGTCAGATATATAGTAGGGGTTAAGGAAGAAGAGGGTCTGCAGTATTTCATTAAGAGAAGAAAGTTGGCTATGTTCGGGCATAGGAACAGAAGACCAGATATTGTAGTACTTACCAGCATAGAAGGAGAACTTCCAGAAAAAAACGGAAATGTAGAAGAAAAATGGGCTAGCTAAAATAACAACATCAAACACTGGACAAATGGTGGACCCGAAGTAGCTAGAAGGCTTGCAAGGAGATGACATCGGCCTAACTGAGGCAATAGCTATACAGGAAGAAGAATCTCACTCTCGCTCGCCTTCGTAAACTCGTCAAGAACAGAGTCTGGCAGCGAACCAGTATTTTGACTGTTACCTTCAGATGGCATCACAGATTTGATTGATTCATGTTGGAACCATATTTCAGCTCAGTTGATTTCGTTTCGTTTATCAAGTCAAGTTTAACAGTGTTTCGTATGATTGCATACGCTCATAAAGTGTTACTCGTAGCTGATGAGTTCGAATCCCCGGATGTTTGCCCAGATTCTAATAAAAAATCCGAGTTCCGTCACAGTGACAGTGAACACAATTTGGAATGAGGCAGGTGTGAGGGCTACAAATGGTGGCGCCCCCTCACGGAGTCTCGCTAATCGTGGCTAGTATTTGATAGACTCATGCGGAAAATTAAAGGCCAGAGATAATTGTTTTTGTAACAATAACGACCATGCATACAGTGAAGGTGGTTTAAAGTTGTGTTTCATACACGTATTACCTGTACGACACGTATTACCTGTACGACACGTATTACCTGTACGACACGTATTACCTGTGCGACACTCGACTGGGTCAGCAATAAACGAATATAATCACCGGTGTCATTTCTGAATTCGACCCATTTTGATATTTTCACTGGATATCGCATTACAAACGTCACTAGTCGGGCATATCGCCCATTTTCAGTCCTCAGGGGTGTAAATGTCCAACAAAGTTAATTGCTTCGATGAAAAATGACGCAAACATTTTATTGAGACACATTTTGGTATTTCATAAGGACAATGCAGTTCTATCAAGCCACATTGTTGACGTTGTGTGTCGTGGCCTTGATATAAATACGCCATATTTCACTTTATCGGACGAAATGTACGCAACTATTCGTATAATCATGACAGGAAACTTAATGAACGGACCCGTTGTGTTTGTACATTTAATGCGTTGCGTCTTATCGCACAGTGCCGCTTTTTCGAATACGCGGAATATTTATTTGAATTTAAGTGTGAGCCTCTTTTCGAGGCACTTGTTGTCAGCGTTTCACTCAAAGCAACTTTTCTAACAATTTGTTTGCATTGGATTTATGAAGTAACTGTTAGTGAATTGGTATATCAGTCTCTTGCGCAAAACATTTCTCCCGATTTTTGTGAAAATTGCATAATCTGTTAAATAGCTCGAATTTGACGCCAACCAGTATAACGATAAACGTGTCTGGATGCCACGATGTATTCATGATAATCTATTGTACGGTGTAAGTGGTGAATACACATAATAAATAACACAACATGAACTTTTCTAGTAATCCCCTTAGAGAACATCAACTGAAATAGTGTCCACGCTATGAGTGTCATAAGAGTCGATTTTTTTACCACTGAACCGTTGAGATAAAGCGAGACGGGGCTGGTTTGTCTTATAACCAGGGCATTTCATTCTTAAATGGATTCGCGTACAGCCACCATTATGTTCACTTATAATCTAATATATACGTTAATTGCAAATGTTTAGACAATATGTGTCCTATATAATAATTGACAAGACTCTTTCGGGAACTACACTGCTCCCAGCGTAAATTAACTAATTAAATAAATCCCATGTGTATTTGCATCGATGTTTAATGTAGTGCAACAACTTACACGCATCTTCAGCAATGAATAAACGAGTATAAAGCACAGTACCGTATGGGTCGATAATAAACTGTAGCGTTGTCAAATGCTCGAGAAATGATACCGGTTCAGTTCTCCTACAGTCCGCTAGGGGCACACTCCACTATGCCCCCCAAGTCCTCGAGCCCGAGGGCTGACAATGGAAGTGTGACCCTCTACATTTCCTCCACTAGTCTTCTTGGAGGTTGCCGGGTGCGACCGCCAAGTCGCCGAACAGCGGGTGACGGAACAGGGGTCGTTGGCGGAACCTCAGCGGCCGGTGGCGGAACCTCGGCGGCTGGTGTGGGTGGGGGTGCGGTCGGCTGGAGCATCTCACGACTAGCACGAGGAGGCTGCCCGGCACCGGACTCGGGCCTGGCCGGGGTCGCAGGCACGGGTCTAGTCGGCCTGGATAGGGGCGACACTGGGTCGGCGGGCTGGGCTGGTGTCTCGGGTAGCATGGGCGACGGTGGCATGGTCGTGGCGAGGGGAATGACCGATGGTGAGTTGATCAACGGGGCCCTGGCGATATGCAGCGTGTACTGGCGTAGGTGCTTCCTGTTGCGGAGCGTGACACGCCCCGACCCGTCCACTCGTATGACGTATTGGTCGTACTGTCGTACCTCAACCACGATTCCGGTGCGGTCCCACTTGGTTGGATGCGGGCCAACCAGGTTCTGTAGCCTTACGCAATTGCCGATAATGAGTGGAGGTAGGACCCGTGTGTGCTCCGACAGTCGCTCATGTGCCCTCATGTGTCGGATACGTAGTGCGTCTTCTCTTGCTTGCAGTGTCTCGCGCCATGTCCAATGGGGTAGGTACTGTCCAGGCGGCACTGGGATGAAGTCCCGGATGCGGCGTCCAAAGATGATTTCGGCAGGACTGACCTTCGACATCGGATCTGGCGTGTTTCTGTAGGCTAACATGGCCCGTTGGAATGCGTCGGTGTTCAGGGCACCGCCTGGGCCCGTGCTGCCAACCAGCATCCGTTTTCACTCCGACTTCTGCCCTGCAGTTGCTGTGTGGGTTTGCTACGCTGCTGATGATGTGACGTATACCCCAGTTCTTGAGGAATGTCTTTGTAGCGCCTGCCTTGAACTCAGGTCCCCCGTCCGATGGGAGCTCCTCGGCGATGCCGAATGTCACGAACACTCGTCGGAGCGCGGCAATGAGGCCTTTGGAGCCCTCTGCGATCTCTTCTACGATAGGCCAATTGGAGTATCTGTCTACGGGGACGAGGTAGTGATGACCGCCGTGGCTGAAGTAGTCAGCGCGTATCGCCTGGAAGGGGTAGACTGGTCGTGTTGGTGGTGTAGGTGGTGGGTTTGGTTGTGACGGGGCCATGCGGTTGCACGCTGTACAGCGTGCACGTGTCTCTTCAAATGCCGAAATCATATTTGGCCAGAAGAATGACCCCTCTGCTCGCGACACCATCATCGAAACACCCTGGTGAGCCGAGTGGAGTGCCTGCAAGACACTTGCTCGGAGAGTGGGTGGGATGACGATTCTGTCCTTGTAAAGGATGACGCCGTCATACTCGGTTATCTTCTCCCGGTACTGGTAGTACGTGCGGGTGGCACTGGGCATGGCTGATGGCGTGTCAGGAAAGCTGTTGCGGATGGCATCCACTAGAGCAGACATGTCAGGGTTGCTCGCCGTGGCAGTGCGCACATCATCCCATGTGACCGACTTGATGAGTTCCGTGGCCGTGGACGCGCAAGTCTGTGAGCAGCGAGGTAGCGCCGGGTAGTCGCGGGATCGGAGTGCTCCGAGGGCTGCCGCGGCCACATCATTGGGCAGGTCGGGAGTCTCGGTAACGCCCACCGGGTGCCATGATAGGGCTTCTGCGACGGTGATACCGCGAAATCGATACCGCAGTGACTTCTCCTTAATGTTCCGCAAGCGAGGGTTTGGGATGTCGTCGAGGGCGCGGTCACCCAGCACCTTGAGTAGTGGCTGGTGGTCTACTGCTACCATGAGGTCCGAACATCCCAGGGTGAAATGTCGAGCCTTGTCAAGGGCGTCTACAACTGCCCGTGCCTCGCCCTCGATGGGGGCATAACATGACTCAGGGCCGTGTGTGAAACAGCTGCCCTTCAGCACTACTTTCCAGCCCGACTTGCAGTAGAACGGTCGGACACCAGCGCAGTCACAGTGTTTCTGGACTAGCCGATACCCGAGCCCTTCCTTAGACCAGTCCGTGGCAAGACATGTCGGGCGTGACTGGTCGAAGATCCCGACCCCATGCCTGATCTGGTCGATGATCACGATTTTCGACTGCTTGAACAGGTGATCCAAATGTTCTGTCCAGGCGAACGGCTGATCTGGCTTCAGGAGTTCGCGGAATGGTTGCATGTGGTCCGCCACGGCGAAGGCATAAGCCACCTGGTTGACGAGGCCGAACCAGCTTCTGATGTCTGTGACATTCCTCGGTATCGGGAAGTCCTTTATCGCCTGCAATACCTTCGAGCATGGTTTCACTGACGTGGGTGATATCTCAAAGCCTGCCAACTCGACGGTGTCTTTGGCGAATACAAACTTGTCTGGATTCTGCGTGATGCCATTGCGGCCACACGTGTCCAGCCACTGCACTGCCTGCCAAAAGGCCTGCTCGATGCTGTCCGCCCACAGTAGGGTATCGTCGATGCATTTTGTCTTGTTGGGTATGTGGGCGACGATCTCATCGAACCGCCGTGTGAAGCCATCGCCAGACGCCACGTATCCTTGGGGTGCAGAGCGGTATCGATAGCGGCCCCAAGGCGTTATGAACGTCGTGAGGTGCCGGTCGTCGGGGTGGAGTGGGACAGCGTGGTAGCCGTTCCAGGCGTCACACACCGTTTTCTTTTTTCAATGATGCACCGATCTCGCTTGGTGAAAGGGTCTCTGGGTGTGGTGGGTCTCCCTGGTGGCACTAGCGTTGAGGGCCTGGAGATTCACAGTCCGTCGAGGCTTCCCGTTCTTCTTTGTGCCAATAACCATGCGATGACACCAGGTGACGGGGTGCCAGTTGGTACATCGCTGCAGGAGGCCAGCGCATCACGGTGAACCCCCACGAGGTTCTTCCGTAGTCCCTCGGGATTGCAGCAATCTAGGAGTTGGTAAGCGAGGTCTGAACCGACGACTCGCGTAGCGTCTTTATATTCACGCCAGCGTTGCTCGAAATACAGCCAGGGAGATCCCCTCATCGACAGTCGGGCGGTTAATTTTCTCCACCTTGGCCGTGGCGCCGGCAGCGCGGCTGGGCGTGGGCGTGTCGACATGCTGGCTCTGCGCGTGGATGGTGAGGAGTGTGGCTGCGAGCGCGGCGTCGGTGACATTCGGGCGGTATTCGCATCTGTCGACGGGGCACTTTACAGCTGCCGCGAGCGTAGCCGGATCCATGATCACAACGACAGATTATGCACCAGGTGCGACCACCGTATTTGCGTAAGCGGGCGTGAGCGATAATAGGCCGGACCGTCGACGAATGCTTAATACACTGCTGCAGATTGTCCGTTTATTCATAAATAACACCCTTGTGTATTTGCTTTGATGTTTAATGTAGTGCTACTACTTACACGCATCTTCAGCAATGAATAAACGAGTATAAAGCACAGTACCGTATGGGTAGATAATAAACTGTAGCGTTGTCAAATGCTCGAGAAATGATACCGGTTCAGTTCTCCTACAGTCCGCTAGGGGCACACTCCACTACTAATTAACTAAAGCGCCACAGAAATGCCATTTATTGTGTACTTCTTAACTACTAAAAGTACTCGTACGGTCCTTGCTCTCAATGTATATTAACTAATTAACTAAAACGCCCTGGGGATGTCATGTATGGTGTTACTGTTTTAACAAGTGAACGCTGGTTTTTAACCAGCAAAAGCGTTTAACTTGTCACTAGAAGAAGGAATAGTTCCTTCAGAATGGAAATAAGCAAACATCACACTGCTATTTAAGGAAGGATCGAGGAATAAGTAAGAAAATTATAAAGACCAGTGAATTTAACATTAGTTATATGCAAATTACTCAAAACAATAATTCGAGACCAATATATATATATATATATATATATATATATATATTAAAATATATATATATATATATATATACATATACATATATATATATACATATATATATACATATATATATACATATATATATATACATATATATATACATATATATATATACATATATATATATATATATATATATATATATATACATATATATATATATATATATATATATATATATATATATATATATACATCTCACATATATATATATATATATATATATATATATATATATATATATATATATATATATATATATATATATATATATATATATATATATATATATATATATATACAAGTCTCCAGTGGATGTTGTCTACTTAGGTTTTCAAAAAGTGCCACATCAAAGAGTGTTACTTTAACTAAAAGCCCATGGTATAGGTAATGATGTAATCAACTGGGTAGAAAAGTGGGTTACACGCGGAAGACAGAGAGTAATAGTAGATGGCGAGAAAGGTTACAATTGATACGGATAAACACAGTTTATAGGATGATCTGGATAAATTAGCTAAATGGTCAGAAAAATGGCAAATGTTATTAAATTTTGGGAAGTGTAAATGCATAGACATAGGACATGGAAACATAGATGAAGAATATAAAATGGGGGATGCTGTACTAGGTAGAACCATTCAAGAAAATGACTTAGGAGGAACATTCAGTGCTGACATGAAAGTTTCAGAGCAATGTGGGATTACTGCTTCAAAAGGAAATCAAATTCTAGGGCTAATTAGGAGAACTATCACATATAAGGAGAAACAGCTAATTGTGCCCCTGTACAAAGCAATAGTTAGACCACATTTGGAATATTGTATACAAGCATGGAGGCTATATCGTAAGAAGGACATAGACAAGCTAGAAAGAATACAACGAAGAGCAGCTAAACTGATTCCAGAATTGAGAGACCGTAGTTATGAAAGCCGCTTATTAGAACGTGGTTTGACAACATTAGAGACCAGGAGACCAAAAGGAGACCAACTAGTGAATGGTTGAGGTTGAGGATATTGATAGGAATGTGTTCTTCAAACTTAAAGAAGGCAGTAGAACCAGAGGACACAAAGCAGCATTAGTTAAGGAACAGTGTAGGTTGGACATGAAAAAGTACTCATTCTCACAGAGGGTGATTAATGAATGGAATACACTGTCAAATGATTGTGCTAATGGTAGTAGTGTGAATATGTTTAAAAATATAATTGACAGATAAGGGCGGGCTATATTATGATAAAATTGTTGAACTCCCGATAAGCCAATGGCTTCCTTGTCCACTTGCCATCTGGGACATGTTGTTTGGGATGGCAATCTTGCTAAATCTGGTTAAAGTGCCCTTTCGGGACATTTCCCTCGGTGGAAATTTACCACAAAACGCCCGACCATGAAAACTGGGTTAGGAACACTTGACGATAAGACAAGATGGGGATAAGTCAAAGGACTGGATAGTTTATAAATGACAGAGCTGGGGCACACAATGGAAACATTCATAATTAAAGCTTTAGCAAATAAAACAATTAAGACAACTGTTAACTTAGTGAAATGTGTATAATGTGTAAACATCAGAGGTTTACTTTCGAAGCATTTAAATTTGATGTAATTTTGCTATTGGGATCAAAGATTAGAATGTCGTCAATAAAATGCTGCGCGACAACTATACAGTCCATGAGCCAGATAAGCAAATAGAAAATTCTAATATGCATTTTTTTTAGCATAATACCCCTAATTAAACTTTCTATATGATAGACTTGCTCAAGTGGTAGCTTATAGTGTTATATCTGTAGTTCTTCATAGGTGGGTCAGTGCCGACCGGAAGCTAAAAACCAAGACAAAATACAATCATAATTATTTTTTTGGCGCATTGGGGAAGGTGGGGCATGTCCGCACGCTGAGGCATGTTCGCAAGCTGAGGCATGTCCGCACGCTGAGGCATGTCCGCACGCTGAGGCATGTCCGTACGCTGAGGCATGTCCGCACGCTGAGGCATGTCCGCACGCTGAGGCATGTCCGCACGCTGAGGCATGTCCGCACGCTGAGGCATGTCCGTACATCTGGTTATTGACCAAACCGCGCAATATTTGGTTTCAAAACTGTTTTCTACAGTAGCATCTCACTCATACATCTAACTCATACATCTCACTCATACATCTAACTCATACATCTCACTTATACATCTAACTCATACATCTCATTCATACATCTAACTCATATATCGAACTACGAGCATCTGAACCCGCGAATTGAACTTATTTGTGTCGGTAAGAAATTATAAACTAAAATGTTGTTTTTGCAGAATCTAGTGTAATGTTATACACATTATATTGATACGTAACTCACACTCTCAATAACATATGCGTATTGGTGTGTTTATGCGTTTTTGGAATGTGTACCATTAGTGCTGTCGTTGCACAAATAAACTTTACCTCCCCAGACCGCGTGTACGGGAAATTGACAACAGTCGTGTGCGGATATGCCCCAGTGCAACCTAGTGGCACGACGTAGATTAATTCACTAGCATTGTGTGCGTTAATGTGTGTTAATGTGCGTTAATGTGCATTGTATTTACCCATAAAGCGTGGAATTTGTCTCAATACTGGTTGACTGGAAATTGTGGAGGTTTGTCTAAAAATAGGTGGAATAAAATAGTCAACACAACAAGGCGGGGCCAGGCGCAGAACTAGCTTTATTATCCTTGCTACACGAGATGGCGATATATCAAAACAGTAGGTGGCAGCACCAGACGGTAGTAATGTCTATTGCATCTCCCCGAACTTCATAAAATTACACATTGCTTCTAAAAAATAAACATTCGACATGCTGAAATAAAACTACAGTGCAGCATAACTGTTTGTCGAAACTACGTAGTTTTACATGAAACCTTCAAATCGTTTTGGTTCACTCTTAACCTTGTGTGGACGAATTGGGAGGAGCTGGTATAGAAGGTGTAACGTTTGTACTAGTAGTCTTAGGTGAGGATGGAGATCCCACTTGTTAGGACTACGGGAGATGGTACAGGAGGGGCAGGCCACGGAGCGGGGTCAGGTTAGTGTGGTCAATATCTCAACGGCTCAATATCAGTGTTGACCTTTCGGAAATGACTTCGCACTTTGACCTCCTGGGCTCTTTGTGCGGTTATTATTGCACCATCGCTGTCTATGACTTCAAAAGGCTATTGCTGCAATTTTGGCACTAGTTTCCCTTGCTGCGTCACATTCTTCAACTACACTTTGTCTCCAATGTCAATTTCAGACTTGGTTATATTTCTCCGTGCCTCTGCATACTCTTTCATCTTGTTTTTTGCCATCTGATCCTTCTAATAGAGTCTTTCATCTGTTTCCACACCATGCATCTCGTGTAGCTTCATCTTCAATGGTACAACGTTCAAGACAGTTGCTGGTGGTTGGTCTGTCGATTTGTGCAGGGTAGCTCTGTCGTTTCTCAGAAAGCGGTACAGCTCCTGTTTCCAGGGTTTACCTTCTACTTGTGCACACTTGCAGACTTTCCCTGTGGTTCTCATAAACCTTTCAGCTACACTATTGGCTTCTGGTCAATATGGCGTTATCCGCTGATGGCGGAAACCTTGGTTGACCGCGACCCTTCTAAATTCTTTGCTTTGGAACGGAGTCCCATTGTCTGTCTTCAGATTGTCTGGGAAACCTCTTGATGAGAATATCTTGTCGAAGACACTTCGACTTCAGGAAATCTGGAGTCCTCGTCCATGATGACAAGTAGATAGTCACCTGAGGGTAATGGTCCATACAAATCTGCGCAGAGATGAGACCAGACATAACTAATGGTTCCTTTCGCTTTGGGTCATAAGCTGCTTTGCGAGCTATGCACTCTTCGAGCAACCAGGTTACCATAACGTCAATTCTGGGAAACCACACTTTCTCTCTGGGGAGAGCCTTTGTCTTGTTTATTCCTTGATTGCCTTCGTGGGCCAGTTGGATTACCATGTGCTACAGACATGCTGGAACTGCTATACGAGTTCTTCTTAGGACGAGTTCGTCTTGTGCTACAGTCAGTTCATTTCCAACTGTTCTGTACGATTGCATTGCTTCAAATTCCACACTTGGATCTTGTTCATAATTGGTTACAAAGAGATACAGTTTCCCTATTAATAGAAGATATTTGACAACACTCAGAGTTGGGTCTGCCAACGTGGCTTCTAGAACTTCTGTGCTATTCGTTGCCTTTAGGATACTTTCCTCTGTGAAAAAAATCACATACTCTTCTGCTACGAGTTCCTCTCGAGGACACTTGTGGTGGCGAGATAGGTAGTCTGAAGGGTTATATTTACCCTTGTGGTACTCGACAACTGGTTGGTAAGGCAGCAGCCTCATAGCCCATCTCTCCAACCGCGCGGGTAGCTTGGCGCCGGTGTGTCCAAACAACGTATGGAACGGCTTGTGGACGGTGACCACTTTAACTGACACCCCGTAAACATACACGTAAAAATATTCAGAGGCCCAGACGTCTGCCAGCGCTCCCATAAGCAACCATTTGGGGCGTCTTGTCATGGTGCTGTACTAGCATCGCATCTAGCCCTACAGGAGATGCATCGTCAAAATAAACAACAACTAGAGACGTACCCAGAATAGTCTTTATCGTCTCATACGCTCACTAGTGTTCGAGTTCCCACTTGAACCCTTGCTCCTTGCATGTAAGCTTCTGCAGCTGAACTGCTACTGTTGAGTAGTTGGGGATAAACCTTGCGAGGCAGTTTGTCATTCCCAACAAACTTTAGACTTCTCCTACATTTATAGGCGATTCCATGTCTAGGAGCACTTCAACTGTCTTCAGATCTGGTTTGATTTGAGAATACCATACCATAGAACTCCACTTTTGGCTTTCTGAACACACACTTGACTAGATTTGCTCTGAGTTCGTTCTCTTCGAACCTCTTCAACACTTGATCCAAGTACTTGTCATGTGCGACATAATCTTTCCATCTCAATGTTTTGTGCTTGAGCAAGTTCATTATTTCGATCTGCTTCAATAATATCTTCCAACGTAAGTGCATTATTCGTGAGACCCTGCTTGCGAAGCTTGGAATCGGTAGTCGTCTGGATGACGTGGGACTTCAAGTCTCCATCGAGATCGGTAAGCCCACAACTTGACGCTGCTTGACCTGAGCGAGTGAGATAAGCGTAAATTTTCTTACCAGGTTCCTGACGTATTCGTCCAAATACAGCACGGTCATACTCTTTGTTTACCTTCGTTTTGACGTAGTTCGTGAGAGCATATTTTGCATAATCGTGAGTCGTACCTTTATCTGGTAGATTCACGAAAATGTCAACAAATGTATTGACACCAACTGCATGCAACTACAGTGCTTTCTTCTGTCCTTCATCGGTGACAGAAATGGTAAACACATAGTTCTCAAAACGTAACAGCCACTTATCCAACTTAGGGGCTACTGATGATTCACTGTGACTTATCTGTGATTTATAAAATAGTTAACACGACAAGGCGGGGCCAGGCGCAGAACTAGCTTTATTATCGTTGCTACAGGTGAGTGCTCAGTGGCTATGCATCAAACAGTAGGTGGCAGCACCAGGCGGTAGTAATGTCCATTATAGGTGGGAGGTGGGATGTGCTAAAGACAGAAAACAAACTTACAACATAATTGTTTATGTAGATTAAGTGTTCATGTATCATGAAGTGTATAATGATAATGTTGTTTTTATTATGTGTTCTTTTGGTTTTCTTCGTCGCATGGGTTTCCGTGTGAGCTGTAGTTGACACAGACCAACATCACGCAACCACTTCAACAAATTTAAGCCATTGTACTATATAAACTACAGTTGGTTAAGTTTATATTATTTATTGGCCGCATTTGACCCCGAAATAATATTTATGGACATGTGTTGAAATTATTATTTTGACATATCCAAACTTGTTTTTACCGTTGTAGAACTTTTCATCGTCTTCCAAAGGCGTAATTGCCCTAGTGTATTCGTGTTACACTGTAAGGACACAGAAGTAACACATCCCAGTGTCAGCATCAAATGCCCAATAAACCCGGCAAATACAAGGAGAATAGTAGATAAAGCCAGGAAGGACTTGGTTAGACACTTATATACTCGCCTTGGAAACGAAGTTGTTTGCTTTGTTGTCAAGCGAAGATGAATAAAACGTCACGCGACACATCCCGAACGTGAACGAGAGTACATATTACAAATTATCAGATGATCAGAATAAGGTATTTGCGAAGGGGCTGAATTTTACGCAGAGCAGACATCAGCAGACTCTGGCGTAGCGGGGCCATTGGAGAGAGAGAGAGAGAGAGAGAGAGTGAGAGAGAGAGAGAGAGAGAGAGAGAGAGAGAGAGAGAGAGAGAGAGAGAGAGAGAGAGAGAGAGAGAGAGAGAGAGAGAGAGAGAGAGAGAGAGAGAGAGAGAGAGAGAGAGAGAGAGAGAGAGAGAGAGAGAGAGAGAGAGAGAGAGAGAGAGAGAGAGAGAGAGAGAGAGAGAGAGAGACTGATATGGATACAGAGAGACAGACAGAGAGTGACAGTGTGAAAGAAAGGGACAGCATGACAAAAAGACAGACAGCGTGACAAAGATAGACAGCGTGACAGAAAGATTATACGGAGGAGGACAGCGTGACAGGGACACGGACAAACAGTGATAGTGTGACAATGACAGCGCGACAGAGAGAGAGACAGACAGACAGTGAACACATGACAGGGAGACAGACATAATGCCTGCGTAACAGCGAGACTGACAGAGAGTGACAGCGTGACAGAGAAACAAACCAAAAATAGAGAGTGACAGCATGGCAGACAGACAGACAGAAATGGAGTGATAGCGTGACAGAGAGGGACAGCGTGACAGAGAAATAGACAGACAGTGACAGCGTAACAGGGCGACAGACAGACAGACAGAGTGCCTGTTTAATACTGATACAGACGGAGAATGACAGCGTGATAGATATATTGACAGAGAGCGACAGCGTGACAGAGAGACATACAGACAGACAAAGACAGAGATATACAGACAGACAAAGAGAGAAACTGACAAACATAATAATCTGATATATGCATAGTAATATAGTAGGAAGGTGGTCTATTCGGAAGCATTTAGGCATATTTGGCGTGGCCCATAGAACATACATGCGACTTTAGAATGTTAATTGAATAAGGTAATAAAAAGAATTAAGCAATGTGTATACATCTTAAAAGTTAACATAAACGCATAGATGCATATGTGAAGATCTAAAATAAAGCCAATCACCGTATGCTTCGATGGAAAAGGTGTGTACGTGCTATTAGAGAATATGTCGTCGTTATCTCGCGAGGCAGTTTGACTCACACACCTGCTCATTTAATATGTAAATGCGCATGTTTAGTGACCTATTAGCAGATTATTTTACCATATTATGTCATTGTTTATTTATTTTATTGTTTACGGGGCAGTTTATTGGGGATTACTTTTTCCAAGTTGACCGAGGGGTAATTAATTATTCAACCATCACAGCTTATTAAAACTACAACATAAAACAGATTATTTTTGTGTAACGCCCCGGTTTAAAAATGGCAACTTTTTCATTAGGAGCCGCTAACAGTTAGCTAGATTTCAGGGTGGGCGCATACCGTCTTACAGCCTCAACTGAAGTGGCACGCAGCATCAAAAGACAGCAATACTCCCGAATGAACTAATTATTATTTCCGCTGAACCACAAACAGTTACGTTGTACGGTTGCTTTTTCAAGAAAAGTTTCCGGACTTTTCCAGCAGTCGGTTGGCAGAGTCTTGAGACAGGTCTCGAGGGAACGGAATCTTTGCTCGAATGTTTGTCCACGGACGTCCGGCTGGCTTCGGACCGTGTCCATCTCGGGGCGTCACTGTGTGGCATAAACTCGCAATTGGCGCTTCATCGTTCTACTGCAAAAGAGTTAATGCAAAGAGTGGACTAAATTTCACATAATTCTAAGATATGTACAACGGTACAATGTTAGCCAGAACTTGGTCGGGCACCCGTTACCACGCATCATGGTAGTAGACTCAACAGTAGTTTTACAGAAAACATGATGTCCCTAAGAGCATCTTAAATTAAAGCGTTTATGCTTCCCATAACTGCTAAGAAATGCATAACTTTCAATTAGTAATTTCAACGGCTTGCGGCAGTAACCCTGTTTATGTTGAACAATAACTGTTGTGATCGATATTTCAATAACATCTATAACCGAGCTAGCGTATGTTTGTTTGTATGTATGTTTGTATGTGGTTATGTTCACGTTTTCCTCCTAGACGGCTTGCACCTCGGGCGCCAAACTGTCAGGGATTAATCTACGACCCCACGAGTGAAACGTAACGCCTTTAATTTTTCGAAATACCCCGTATATCAAGGGTTCTTAGTGGTTTTTATGGTAAATGAAATGTTCGCTACGTAAAACGTTCATTTCCAATAATCGCAGAAACCGCGCGTGCACGCGCGCCTCGAATACTTCGGTATGTAAACCGTTTAAACACCATCTGGCCGGTTTAAAATTAATTCTAATTAATACATATAGGCACAATCTATGACATCGGTAAAACGTTCATTATGATTTATAGCAGTGTCAACAACAACGCCAACGCGCATTTCTTAACACAATTTACGTCAATCCGTTAACTACAAACGTAGTTCGAGTGTATCACAAGAACACTGAAGACAAGAAACAATACCACGTATATTTCATTTAAATAGGACACCGTTTCTGCAATACGACACATATTTACCATCTTCATCTTTTCTTTAGAGAAAGACGGGTAAACTTCAAAAACGTTGCCAGTGACAGTGTGACTTTATACAAAGCTTCTTCGCGACGGAACGAAAACGGGGCGAGAATATCGACTTTTTTCGCTCATGCTCTGCGTAACATTACGTAATACGTTATTGTTCGACACAAATGTTTCATAAGTGAAGTGAAGTGAAGTTTATTTGTTTAGATCATACATACAGAGTAAAAAAAACAGTTGGTACATATTTTACATAGTTTTGATGATCCAGGGAGGCCTGCACTAAGACCTGAGAGATCTCTATCGTACAAGCCTCCCTATGACTACGTATGGTGCAATAATCATTATTACTGTTGTAAATAGATGTGGAGTTGCTAAATTTGCCTACAAATATAACAGTGCTAATAATACTAACAAATAATACTAGCAAAAATACATATAGTGCAAATAATGTGAATACTATTTTTTTGTTGTATAAATGTAACTAAAATGTGAATCGAATATAATTCTCAATATTATCATGTAATAATTACAGAGAAGTTAAATAATACAGAAAGGATAAATATATTATTCTTGTAAAATACAATTAAAATCTTGACAGTAAAAATAATACATTAGTTCCAAATTTATTAGTTACAAATTATATTGTGAGGAACTCAAAAACCAGCTGTTTTTTTATAATAAAAAAAAAATTATATTTGCACAAATGGCTGTATTTTTAAATGTCGTATATTTCAAATAGGTGCGAATGCATGGCGTGGTGTTATGTATTGTTATGTATTGTTATGTATTGTTATGTATTGTTATGGTGTCAGGCACACGCAACCATCACCGTTTAACTCCCTGGGAGTGTTGGCCAGTAATAATAACAATCATAATCATTAACTAATATGGCGCTTATATCCTCAGGAAGAAACTAGACAAGCCTAAGGCGTCAACACATCTCCTAGAGCCATTGCAGTCTTGGGCGAGTCAGCTGAGCTCATTCCAGGTCCTCACAGCCAGCTTCATGTACTGTTCCACCGTTCTCCAGGTGTCCATTGGTGGGCTTCTTCTCCTTCTTCCACGTGGTGTCCATTTTAAAGCGACGCGTGGAAAACAAATTATGTAATATTATGTAATTATACAACATTATATTATTTTGTTCCACCAGTATTCTCTCCTGGTACAAGAGGACATCGCCGGTTATCTTCTTAATTCGATGACATCATCAACTTTTGATCTTACCTGTAGTTATACGCTAACTGCATGTTGAATACAAACATTGTACGTCTTGTCGATATAATACATTTATCCCGCATTTTCTCCCTGCGACTGTTTGAATTTCAAAGTAAAACGTAATTGACGTCGACTAGTGGCCAACAAACTAGATGACGTCAACACAACTACTACATCGTGATCGGAGCTCACGAATATTATACACTTGAGTTGGTTATCTGTATCTATATTTGTTTGATTATTTGTTATACATCCTGGTGATGCGTCATATTTGCAGTTTTTCACTTGTAATATTTCCAACGGAAGCATGACGCATTATTTATGAATGGGCACACATGAATGGGCACACATGAATGGGCACACATGCATACGTTTCAACGGTTTTAATTGTGAACACAGAGAGTGTGAACAACAGAAAAGGGTTGTAGAAGGAGAAGAGGAATGTTAAGGTGGACGGACAATATGGACAAGTATCTGGAATAGACACGTGTAGAGCAGAGAATGGACGAACATAGCAGCAGAAAATCGGGAGCGAGTCGCCGAGAGGGCGAAAGAAATCTGTAATGTGGCCCCCACCCCGCAATGGGGTTAAGGGTAGATGATTATATTCTGTGTAATTCATTACTAGCATATCTAAAAATAAAATGTACGTTCTCATATAGCGCTGTATCCAGTTCTTGGGACCGTTCAAAACAATTTACACTTAACCCCCTGGCAGACCTGTTCCTTTACACTTCACTCCCCGGCAGACCTGTTCAATCCAACAACAACTCGATTTCTCTTGGAAGCTTTCAGTCACGTTGCAATTACTGCGCGAAGACTATTCGTTCACATATCCCCCGAAGTATACAACCAGGCAGGGCCTACTAATTTATACAGCTGAGTGAACTGATACAACAAGTGTAAAGTTGTTGATTCCTGGAAGGGGGAGGGGTGGCAGATAATCATAATATTAGCAGAGGAGTCCAAACAACATTGAGAGCTGTACATTTGTGTTTATTAGGGGGTACAACATATGTAGTATTGCATCACATTTTATTAATAATATTAGTATAATTAAAATACTGTGTGTATGTGTGTGTGTGTGTGTGTGTGTGTGTGTGTGCGTGTGCGTGTGCGTGTGCGTGTGCGTGTGCGTGTGCGTGTGCGTGTGCGTGTGCGTGTACGTGTGCGTGTGTGTATATATATGTATCTATATATATGTATATATATATATATATACACGCACGCACGCACGCACGCACGCACGCACGCACGCACGCACGCACGCACACACACACACACACACACACACACATATGGGATGAGTCATGGCATTTTGGTTTGGTAGTTGCAATATTTATGGACGTAGGAATCTTTATATTTTCAGATAACTGTGGTAGGCCAATTTACCAATATACCTTTGGTTTTTCCCCATGATGACTTGCTAAATGACTGTACACGCCTACCTACGTTTACCTGACGCACGCAGCAGTGGAAACATTCACCGCTGTGCGTGTCGTCAGCCGGACCGCCCTCTGACCGTTGCCTTGTCAGCAAACAGCGGTCAACCAGAAAGAATGTCCAGCGCTTGCATAAGAACGATCGGAATGTTGCCACGCGTGACACGGCCGCATATTGTAATAGAACTGAACCACAAACAGTTGTTTTTCAGTTCTAAATATAAATTTAATTATAAACACGTTAGACGGATTATCGGTTTCACCATATAGTATTACTGGACAGCAAATAGCACACCATCTAGCTGATACAGCACTTTAACTCTGTCTAAACAAAGAACATTTTAAGCTAAGTACCATTACAAAGATACTAAGTAAGACAGTGGTTTCCGTACATAGACAGGGAGATTCCGATGTATGAGTGGACCAACATCGACCGAAACCCTTTGTTGGTGGCTTGTGTGAACTTTTCACGGGCATGTGTTGGCCTACTTAACCTGCGAGTAAGTTACATATACGAATAAACATTAACTATAGCACAGTTGTGAAAGGGCCACCATAACAAGACACCAGGGGTGTAGTTTGTTTAGCATAGTCGAATGTGGTCAAGCTGGTATTAAACTAGTCCATAGCATACATCCGGAAATATTTATTTTACATCAATATATGAAATGAAATCCATGTATTTGAGTTAAGTCCTAGACATACACGAGGCGGTGCATTTTGTACTGTGTGCGTGAGTGCGTGTGTGCGTGCATGCGCACGCATGCATATGTGTGTGCGTGTGTTCCCAAACGTAGGCACGACTCACACACATAACCCAAGATGTTGATATATTCAATGGTGCTCCAAGCTTCATTAGACGTCTTGGAGCAGCTGTTCCAGTTTATAACGTTGTTAGGCACAGCACACGCTGCAGTTTAACACAACGGCAACCGAAAACAGGACGCTATATACAGTGCCGGAGACCCATTGTCAGCGAATGACAATGACCGTTCCCTGATTGGACAAACACCTGATAGGACAAAAATCTGTGGAATGTTCATGTAATCAAACACTTGCAAGTCACCTGTCGCGTACAGGTGTCGATTGTATGTCGTCAGTCGTGTGTCATATCACTGCGGGGCAGAATGGAATGTATGTTTATAAATAGGACGTAAACAATGTGCCTCCAGCACAGTACGGACTTTCCTATTCAATACGGATTTGGGGATTTGGATAGGACCACGACCATATCCCGTTTTAATAAAAATACATATTGATAAAGTATAGATAGTGCACATTTCTTGTGTTCATCACACACGTACAACATCGCATACGTACAACATCACAAACGTACAACATCGCATACGTACAACATCGCATACGTATAACATCACACACGTACAGCATCGCATACGTACAACATCGTATACGTACAACATCACACACGTACAACATCGCACACATACAACATCGCATACGTACAACATCACACACGTACAACATCGCATACGTACAACATCGCACACCTACAACATCGTATACGTACAACATCGCATACGTACAACATCACACACGTACAACACCGCATACGTACAACATCACACACGTACAACATCGCACACGTACAACATCACACACGTACAACATCGCATACGTACAACATCACACACGTACAACATCGTATACGTACAACACCGAATGACAAATCGCACATTGTGTTTCGGGTCACATTACAACTCGACAATAAGATATGTAGCGAAAGTAAGGTTAGTGTAGACAGATTTCAACATGCAACAGCAATGAACAACCAAACCAACAAATAGCAAATTACTTATTCAAGTTTATTACTGGACTAAATGTCACAAGACTGACTCATATTCAAATTTGACAGATTTATACAAAATAAATAACATATACATGCACGCACTCACAAACTAACGCATATGTCTAGTACCACAGTGCACCTTGCTCTGTTCTATTCGCGCAATCATTCTCCGCATGACCCGGAAAATATATCTATCAAGCAATTAACCTTCATACATACTGATAATAAATATACATTGTTAGAAAGACACCAACCGTCCTGGTCATGCTAGAACAAATTATTTATTATTGTGTATAAATATAGGTGGCCCCATCCTCGCGAACAAGGGGAGGTAGTAATACTACTCTAGTCTCTACCCATGGCATGTCCTACACAATGTATGGAAGTGCGCCTAATCGTTTGTACTTCGTCACACTTGCTATCTTGGTCGCTCGTAATTCTGGGAACCAGCCCAACATCAAAGAACAATTCAAGGAAATGCCTGTCATTACCGGCCCGACCAGCGGCGACGGTCAGCAGCCAATTAAAGTCAATTGCCTGTACGTAGGACCGAGTTGTAATTCTCGTAATAATTTACATAGCAACTGACAAAAACACGTTTCAATAGGTCTGCATGCATGGGTACTGATGTACTCAACAACTCCTGGCTCGATAGGATGGCTGGCCCTTGATCTCCGTCTATATACATGATTGGTCTCAACGCGATCATAAACGTCGCGAATCAGAAACTAGAAATAACAGTTTGTTCTGCCATGGTTCTGCCGCAACAGGCTGGTCTCATAGCAGACGACATAGTGACCCGATAGGACGCCGGTGTTTCGTCAACGACGCCTTCGCCGCCATTTCGAAGATGTCTCTAACACCATCCCTCGTTTTCGCCGAGCACTCCAGATACGCATGCGCACCGATTCTTTGCGCCACAAGCAGAGCATCATCCGTTGCAACGGGTTTCAACTTGCGCTTGGACAGTTCTTCGTGGATGGCCGGGTCGTTGCGCAAATCTTTTTTGTTGCCGACGAGAATGACCGGCACGTTTGGACAGAAGTGGTCCACTTCCGGTGACCATTTTTCGACGATGTTTTCCAAACTGTCTGGGTTGTCGATGGCGAAGCACATGACGATCACGTGAACGTCGGGGTACGAGAGGGGTCTGTAATAATAAGAGTCATATTAAGACCAGACAAATGTTTGTACAGTATACGTTTCATTGCGGTAATAACAGGCTATTGTGCACGCTACTGTAAATTAAAATCAGTAGTGATAATTATTGGTTTCAACAGAAACAAATGTTTTTCTTGGTTTTATGTTGCTAAGCAACGTTAGCCCGTAAACTCCGGGAATTATTACTAACTTGCATATTACTTCTCATGTAACCAGATTTGTTTTAGTGTTGTAATTCGTAATTGAATGACCAAATCAGCCATATCTATGGCGTAGTCAAATGTTGTATTATTATTATTATCATCATCATCATTTGAACACTGGAAAGACAACCTCGTTTCTGCAGTACACCGTCACGTGGTTACCAATGGCGACTCGCTTTGGTTGAGCACATCGTCAAAAATATACAGATATGTAACTCTTCCTATTGTTTCCCTACCGAATTCCCCGTTTTCACCAGTAGCTATGTCTATGCCAGTAGCATATTAAACTCCTCCACCGCCACCTACCGGAGTCTGTCGTAGTCCTCCTGTCCCGCCGTGTCCCACAACGCCAGCTCCACCTGGCGGTTGTCGACCTCAATGTCAGCGACGTACGTCTCGAAGACGGTCGGCACATAGACCTCCGGGAACTCGTCTCGGCTGAAGACGATCAGCAGACACGTTTTGCCACACTCGCCGTCTCCCACGATCACCAACTTCCGTCGCACCTGCGCACACACACACACAACAGTGACACCAGTTACGGCTAGGTTACGTTGAGAGGAAAAATGATAGCGTTTCGGGTGTTCGGTCAAAATGATTGTGGTAATTTCATTTAGACGACAACGGGTGATACAGCACTTGTGACATGACGTCACAAATGACGTCACGATCAGGCCACATTGTCTGGACTTATGAGTTGACCTCGAGACTAGTATGTACACACTCCTCTCCACCGCTAGCCGCTAAAGGTCACTTGCTCGAGGCGTGTATTCACAACAGGTTGCTCTAATCATACACTGCATAGTTGCATGATGACTTCGAACTTGGCAAACCACCAAATGTTAACATAATTTGTATTAAAGCCCAGCGTAGCCGTAGGTGCAATACATGGTAGTACCAACTACTCGGTATGTTAGGCCCTACAGTGTGCAGTAGGCATGTTTTCAGTACGTGTTTAGTGCATTGGGAGCTGTATTAAAATGTGTTTGCTTGACTTGAGTAAGCGGCATTCACGGCACTTGACGCTTTGATTCACAGCCGAGGCCGGCGAGGGCGCAAGTATAATTTAGCCGGACGTCAATAAGAGGTTGTCGTTGGACCCCCCCCCCGTGACGTAAATCTGCCCACATACACAACGTACGACGTGCCCTACCCTTTTATCTAAATCACGCCTACCTAGCGTGACCCGGCTACCGGGTATAGGAACGAACTATGACGTCGACTTTGACCCGGCTGTCGCATGGCTGTTTTTCTATCAACGCCATTGCTGTGGGCCTGGTAGGGAAACTACACGGCAGAAACGGGGTGTTAGTTGGAACAGCTCATCCACGATAGGGTAAAACTACAGTACACGCCATTATTTATGAAGTTCACACAGAGTATTATTTAGGTTATGCTGGGTGTTTGTGTGGTCAACTATAACCAAATCCACGGCGTTGGTGATCGTTAGTGGTTACCCAATATGGCAATAACTGGTTAGAGCTTTTGTTCGTTGTAGTTGTCTAACTGATAACACCCTCTCCCCTCTAAGGGGTAACGATCGGTGACCTTGTTTCTCCTCCTTCCAATCACTACTGGAACGTCAAACTCGTTCAATCAATGTCAGCCTTCATCCCGTCGAAAACTAGTCATTTATTGACACCTACCTTTCCCTTGTCTACATCACTGTCTCGACGGCGGCGCGATTTCGTCTTCTTTCGGAACATCGACATTTTCACGTTGTTGTTGTTGCGACCGAGCGCTGAACTAGCAAACCACTACTGACGACGTCCTTCGGCTTGTGACTCAGGCGGGCGTCGCTCTGTGCTTTAATGGCCTCGTGTCGCGGGCTATAAATAACCGCCGTACTGCTCGCTCAGCAGTGACTCACAAAGATCGTCAACGGCGCAGGTTATCAAACAATAACCGAGTCGATCGCTAGGTGAAACATTTACGGACGCCTGTATGTACAGTACACGGTCGAGTGCGCGTGCATGTGCACACATGTGCGTGTGTGCATACCTTCTTGCGTGTGTATACGTTTATGTAGTACTATGAACAGCTTGTAGGTTTGTCGTCATTAATCATAGAATACGACAAAACAGGTATTACGTATCGACGGACAACGATTGCACAACACAAGAAAAGTGAAAGCACGCTTAACACAGTTGGCGGGGAAATTTATGATTCACCGATACTTATGAAAAGTGGCCTGAAATTGCGCAAGTGTTGGTGAAATCGTGAACTGACGCTATTCTGCAATGAAAGCTAGTGTGAGTCAACGACCGTGTGACATATGTCAACAGTGATGTATGTAAGCTGTCCAACAAGAATAGAAAGAACAATTACGACGCAGTTTGTATGCATAGACTATAATAAGCATGTTCAAGTGCTGGCTAGTTTTCAGCATTCGGTACAATCCGTGTAGTATTATCTGACTAGAGCGTTGTGTATACATACTGCGGTCACCAGATAAGTATATATATATATATATATATATATATATATATATATATATATATATATATATATATATATATATATATATATATATATATATATATATATATATATATATATATATATATATATATATATATATAACGCCTCATTCGACTAATTCCCAAGAATTCAAAAATAAACATATTTAATCGTTGTAACTCTAAAGATACGCTGGTTGCAAAGAAGAGTGTACAACTATTAAAGCATGCATTGTTTTAATAGGAATGTTGTTACAGTTTTATTTACGCCTTCGTCATCCGTATTCTATTTAGCGGCCTGGGAAAACGCTACTTATTTCGTTCAACGTGCACAAGAACTTGCATTCGTTGTATGCATAATAACAATGAGTTACAGCAAGTGCATGCGATTAAAATGCGTATTTTGTTCAGCCCAGATGTCCATATTACCCCCCAAGCATAAATAACACAAATAAAATAAATAAACAACAGCGTATGACGGAAACAGATCTCATAAAACGTTCAGCCTTCCACACAAAATGCCTTCGAAACATAATGCGAATTTTCAGGCAACAAAATATTTCCAACAAAGAACTGCTGAAACTATCTGCACAAATCAACATGGATTACTTGTAACCACCAGAAGACGGAGATGGATCGACCACGTGAGTTAGGCCTGTTATGGCTACTTCCCATTATGGCTACATTTTAATCCCGTTATGGCTACGTTTGTGGGAGCAACTAGTTAGACATTGAAACTAGCCCAGTTATAGCTACTTCCTCGATTCTATTCTTGAGCCAAGGGAGAATCAGTTATTTCAGATGGTATACAACATAAAAATACATGATGGGTATACATTAGTTTTATTAAGACATGATTACATTAATTGTACAGAGTACTCAGTATAAGATACTCCATACATTATGCCCAACATTATGCATTGAACGAAGTCATGAAAGTCATGTATCACAAATGCATGTCATTCTAACATCAGCAAGTAACTGTCATGAATCACAAGTGAATGTCACTCTAATTTAAGTAAGTGTCCATCTGCAAGCAGAAAACTCAGTACAGAACTTTTCCCCGTCACATACTCCTGTTTGAACTGAGCCAGACGCTGGCTCACAATCCGATACTTCCTCTACTTCTGTGGTGGTGGTATGGCTGTATCATGTTGTGCCAGCTTCAGCTCTGTTGCTTCCTGGTCCTTCCTCATCGCCTCCACAAACTCAAAGATGTTGGGGTGACGTTTCCCTAGTTTTGTGAACTTGGTCATGCTCACCAATCTACTTCATAAAGACCCCAGCCTCACTGGTTGTCAGTGTTGACTTGTATTTAATGTAATATCTGGTACACACCTAGTACTTGTTGCCATTTAGCCCAGAACCCCTACACCGGAACCTGCAGCCTCTGTACATAGCAGAATGCTTCCCATATTTGCTTTTCGCAAATTCGACCACATCCATTTTCAATAATATTATGTAGATACAGATACAGTGTCCTCAGTGATACTAAACATAGAATGAATCATAGTAAAATGTCTCAGCTTATAAGTAATATAACCACTATTACAAAGAAGCCATGTGCAACACTGACAGTTACATGGATCTAGGTAAAACCATTCATGCTTTTAACCACATACAAATAAATCAAAGCTCCCCCTCTTCGGCTGGCTAATAACTGGCTAATTTCAAAAGTAACCGTAACGGGACTAGTTTGGGACTAGTCTGATTGCTCCTCCAAAAAGTAGCCGTAATGGGAAAATAAAGTAGCCATAACAGGACGACTCCGACCACGTATTGCGAAAGGATGATGACAATATAACCAGAATAGCCTAAGGATGGGCTTCGAAGGAAAACGAAAACGAGGAAGACGAAAAAGAATATGGAGAAGACCAGCAGAGGGGAAATTGTGGGAAATGCACCTCAACTACCGCCGGCTGCTGCAGGCTACAGACCGACAGAAGTCTTTGTTTCTGCCGAAGATGATTAAATAAATAAATATCAATGTCATTTGCAGCACCTTATATAGCTTGCACACAGTGAGTCTGCACTTTTATCAAACTAGTTAATTTTGGTACAGTTGAATGACGACGAATAGTTAGCGCACTGCTACTGTTTGTCACGGCCGGCTGCCAACCGTGCAGTGTGGCTGTTGTTTAGTCCGCTGCATAAAGTTTCAGTGCTTCCATTCACGGCGACAGCTGTGCCGCAGGACGAACCTGGATAACGCAAGTCAAATAGTACCAAAATACCTCAATACAAGTCTGCGTACGTGCGTGGATGTGTGTGGATGCGCGTGTCTGCATATGTGCGGTACGTGTGGTGTGTGTGTGTGTGTATGTGTGTGTGTGTGTGTGTGCGTGCGTGCGTGCGTGCGTGCGTGTGTGTGAAATGTACGCGTGCATGTTTGTTTGTGCGCGCTCCATGTATATATATACATCAACAATACATACTTTAGGCACGCGTGTACGCATGTACGCATGACAAGACGTTTCATACATTTTCAGGATTGTTTGTTTTGGAATCAGTTTGACAACTGAATCCAGGCAGGCCTAATATTTATGATTGTAGCAGGTGGTGCTTCCATTGCTTCCACCACCATTCGTCTAAACCCCCATTTTGTTGTAGAGATATGACCAACACTAGAGTTGTCCATATAAATAAATAAGCCTTGCAACCGAATGTAGATAATTTTTTCTCCCAAACAAAATAGATGACAAAGATTGTTTTATTAATTTGCAAGGGAGAAAGGAAGAGAGAACGAGATAGAGAGGGAGAGAGAGAGGGAGAGAGGGGAGAGAGGGGGACAGGGAGAGAGGGAGAGAGGGAGAGAGAGAGAGAGAAGAGAGAGAGGGAGAGAGGGAGAGAGGTAAAAGGGAGAGAGAGAGAGGGAGAGAGGTAAGTGGGAGAGAGGGAGAGAGGGGAGAGAACGAGAGAGGGAGAGAGGGAGAGAGGTAAGAGGGAGAGAGGGAGAGAGGTAAAAGGGAGAGAGGGAGAGAGGTAAGAGGGAGAGAGGGAGAGCGCCAGTGGCGAATAATTTCTCTCGCAGTGCTTACAATAAGGGGCTGGGGTTGAATGGCTTTGTCTACTGGTTTTCTAGAATGTCATCAACTGAATCCACGTCACCCTCTTCCCTTATGATGCATGATGGTTGCAAATTATTAATATTATTGTTGACAAAAACTCTGTAGCTAGCTCGATCATATCACGCAGATTCTTCAAACACGTACAACGGTACTCGGCAGTGAGGTGTTACTTGCTAACTGTTCCTGGTTTGAGATTGAACCCCGTGTTCCTCCAGCAGTCCATGTTCACTGTCTCCTCTATGCGTGGTCTCACATGTACTCGACAGGTCGCTGTGGTCACCAATCTGAACAGAAAACACCCCATTCTGGAAGTACTCATAGACGCTGGGATTTCCCTCTGGCAAACTTGTCATTTCTCCATAATGTATATGCATTAGACAGAAATCTAGCATAGTTTTGCCTATCATATGCAAAGCACCATGGACTGAGCAAGCGAATAGAATGGAGATACAACAGCCAGTTTCCCTCCATCAGGGTTGAGATCAATGCTAACAGGAACCATACAAGGTCAATAAAGCTGCAAGATCCCAACTGCTGTGGCGAATCAGGGACTAATACACAGTGAATCGTCCTCTTATTTTTGGTGGTGACCATCCGGGTACTTGAGTGCATTCGCATCATATCAGCCACGCGAGCCGCTTGCCACAAATCACACTCACCCTTTTAAATCAGTATATTTGTGTAGAATTGGCAGAGAAAGTTTCAAACTATTCGCGTTGTAATGCCAGAACGGTGCAGTGTTGCGAAGGATGTCATCATTATTACTGCAAGATAATTTTACAATTGAGAGCCTATTCAAAACCCTATTTTCACATACATGAGTAAAAAAACCAAAGAAGCAGTGCCAGCAGTAATTTAGGGTCAAAAGTGAAGTTCCAAGTGGTCATATGCTTTATGGCTTATTGCCTCGTTCTTCAAGAATTCGCGCCAGTCTACAAAAGTAAAAATTTCTTGTAGCCGGCTTAAGCTACCGAATTGAAATGTCGATCATACATTTTTTATTATAGTTTGGGCACCCCTAATAACTAGAACCAATCTTTTTAGTTCCATTTTTGGTACCAATATTCCACCTGGCCCATGGATATTATAAAGGGTTGAGGCTAGTTCACGTAGGGGCCTATTGCTGTGCCTCCCCAACTGTCACCATTCCACGTCTCCCTATCGGCAGCCTTCTCCCTACTTATCACCCTCCTCCGCCTTTCTTACACCTTCTTCACGCAGTCCTCCCGTCTTAGTTGTCGTAGTATAACATTAGATTTGTCGACGCCCATTGTGTACCTGGTACTTAACATTTACAGTTAGATTTGTTGACAAGCTATTTGAAAAAAATATCGTGTATCACCGACAATGCGTACCTGATCCTAGTTCGCAAATAGTTAACGAATCTCAATGCCAGCAAATAATGCATCGTACTAACCGATACTTAGCAATAATCACAAGTGAGCAGAATGCAAAATTTGGTCGATATGTCGTTTGAATGATTTCGAACCCGATCGAGCACGCGTTGGCAAAGATACGCGACTGTGGGTTTACAAAGAAACGTTAACAGCCAAAGGACGAACGTTGATGAAAACTCAAACATCCGTCCATTGTAATAGCTTCTAAGACAAGCATTTAACGAAAATCGCCATATGGCGATGAGAAGTTCCATACTCCGGGTCGTCTCTGTTGTGCAAGAACTATGACGAATATGCAGTTCGTCAAACATGCGTATTTCACGAAGAATGGATTGTTTATGTAACCGGGTCATGGCGCTAATCGAGTTGTCAAGCCATTCATTCAGTAGTTCGTATATCTGCCGGTTCGGTGAAGGACGACAACAGAAGTACAGTACGCGGTTTGACTACTCCAGTTCACTCATACACAGAATGTCTGTATATTAGGGTGTAGGCATATATACGGTAACCGCTCTCCCTCGGACCTGCGGGTCGTGGTCTTCAAAATAAGGCCATCTTGCATTCAGTAACACGGCGACAACAACGCGTCAGCTGTCTCGTTTAATATACTGGGCCGCTGAATTTCGGAAGTCCGGGATCCGGGTCTGTAATCTTAGGCCTGCTTGTGTATATAAACGCGATACGACAAGCCGGATCTTAAAACTGTCAATGTACTGTGTGCTGTTAGAAGCCTCTTTGACAGATTCGAAGCCACAGAGGAATTGACAATGTCCCCGACGGTGAGCAAAGGACGACGGAATTATTACCACGAGAAGGTAATTGTTAGAGAAACAATGTTGTTTCGCTTACGCATATATTACTTAATTTGTTTATCGTTTGATCGCCCAAGTGTGACAACCGCGTATGGACAGGTTTTTTTTATCACGCAGCTATCACTGTTACAGTTAGTGTTAATAATTCACCGTGTTTATGGCAGTGATCGACCTGTTTAATATTTTTGTGACAACACATTTACATTTTTCAAAATGGTCCGACGGGAAGGCCAAGTGGGTATAGTTGGTGGGTATCATGGGAGGTTAGAGTAAAGGTGGTGGGTATCGTGAGGTGCTACAGTAGGGTTAGTGGGTATTATGTGGGTGTTAGAGTAATGTTCGTGGAGTGTCTAGGCTAGAATTAATTAATAATCCCTAAAGGAGTCTCATAACACATATTTTTGCTTTCCCCGCCCAGTAGTGTTAATTTCACTAAGCCACCGGATTATGTATATTTGCATATAGGATGTAGTTATGTCAAGAAGTCGGCCGTGGAGAATGTATAGCAAGTAGCACTTAATGTAATGTCTTAATGCCATGGGGGTACACTTTAAAATAAAACCGGATATAATTATATTAGTCAGACGACGTATTTTCTAACTCAACGACCTGGTGCTTGATTCATCGAAATTGTCTGAGTGTCGTTGTTTTTGTTTTTGCTGGAACAAGCCTGCACTCAATTACTGTACGTGGACTTTACACCAGCGCCGGAAACACCCAAAATAGCAAGAGTTGTTACGTCACAAATAAAGAACCACACCGTTGTGTTACAGCTGTCCTTAATAACTTAACGATAACATATCCATTTTGGCACGGTTTATTATTGATTATTTCGAGAGATTTATGTATCGGTGCCTACTACCGTGCGAGATGTTCACGTATGTTATGTGTCAGAGAAACATAATGTTTAATTTAATATGTGTTAGAGTAATGTAAGATGCAAACGAGCCCATCTTGTCAACTCCATAATATAAAGACATGTTTACATTAAGTAAGATAACGTGTTCACATTAAGTAAGATAACATGTTCACATTATGTAAGATAACATGTTCACATTACGTTTCAAGCAAAACTGGTGCACTGTACCGCCCAACTGGAGAGAGCTCAGACGTTGTTTGTTATTGACTTGTCATCTCAATATTTGTAAGTGACACGAATGTACACTGCCAAAACAGCCACTACAATTTAAGTGTGTGCATTACATAATTGTGCTAATACTAAATATGTATATTTCCTATTCGAAAACATTTTGCTCTTCGACAAAAACATGGATTAGTCCTATATTCAATGACGCTTTATTTATCACGACATCAGAAGTAAAATCGTCGTCTTTCCCCACTCATCGTTTTGGATCTACTTTTTCTCCAAGGAGTCCCGGATGAAAGATGCGGGTCCTCGATTTCTGTTTTGTTCTCCTTTCCTCACTACCCGTTATCTATCACGTAACTGTCGTGTTTGATGCGCAGGTGCGACGGAAGTTGGTGATCGTGGGAGACGGGGAGTGTGGCAAAACGTGTCTGCTGATCGTCTTCAGCCGAGACGAGTTCCCGGAGGTCTATGTGCCGACCGTCTTCGAGACGTACGTCGCTAGCATTGATGTCGATAACCGCCAGGTGGAGCTTGCGCTGTGGGACACGGCGGGACAGGAGGACTACGATCGTTTGAGGTAGGATAACAAGTAATAACGTTTGAGGTAGGATAACAAGCGATAACGATGATAACGTGATAATTATGCGACAATACAAAGAGCACATTTGGCAGAACGTAGAACATTAATTATGCGGATAGTTATGCTGAGAGCATGAATGTAAGGGTCTCAGTGATAGCAATGAGAACAGATAAGAGAAGCAAACGCAATAATGGTTACAACACAGATGTCAGTGATTATAATAACATATATTGTGTTTATGTTGAAGTAATTCACTAATGCATATCATATCATAATCATGATCCCTCTCTAGTTGTTACATTCACTGAGATTGCTTTTCTTGTGAATTGTAACTAGCATACCCGTCTTCCACTCAGTTGGTATTTCCTCTTTATCCCAGATCTCATTTAGCAGGCTGTACAAAACGTCTGTGGTGGCCCCAATATCAGCTTTTAACACATCGTCAATTCCAGGTGCTTTGCCTTGTTTCAGCCTTTTGATGGCTTTCTTAATCGCCTCTTTGGATATCCTACCACAATTAATGTTAAGGTCTTCAGTTGTTTCCTCAATGTCTGGGATTGCATCCGTTGGAGGCCTAGTCGAGATTTCTTGGAAATGTTCTTTCTAGCGTTGTAGCTGTATAGATTCCTTAGTGAGAAGGTTTCCCTGCTTGTCCCTGACAGGGTGACTAGTGCTCTTGTTCTTCCCTCATTTGCTAGTTTTTCGACGTATGTTTTCTTGTCTCTCTTTGTCTTCTTTTTAACTGTTTTGTTTCTTTCCTGGTATGTCGCAGTTTTTCTTTCCTTGTGTCATCTGCTGCCTTGCTGAGTTTCATTTTAGTCTCCCTCCTTACCTCAATAGCTTCCCATGTGTCGTCTGTAATCCAGTCCTTCCTCCTAGCTTCCCGGCAGCCTAGGACTCGTTTACATGTGTCTGTAATTGCATTCTTGCATCTTGTCCACTTTTCATCAATGCTTTTCCCTTTTTCCAATGCTTTGAACATGTTCCGTAGTAAGATTCCCAGTTCATGTCGTATTTTAGCATTTTTAAGTTTTCTTGTCTCAAACCTTCTTTGTACCTTGTTATCCGTCTTCTTCTTTGCTGCTAGCTTCATCCTAAATTCACCCACAAGGAGGTGGTGGTCGGAGTTAATGTCAGCTCCTCTTTTCACTCTGACATCTAGAAGCACTCTCCTCCATCTTTTTGTGATTGTTATGTGGTCAATTTGGTTTTCCGTCTGTAAATCCGAGGATATCCATGTGGCTTTGTGTGTGGGTTTGTGTGGAAAGAGGGTTCCTCCGATCATCAATTCAATGACAGTACAGAAATCTGCAAACAGGAGACCGTTCTCAGTCATCTGTCCCAGACCTTCTTTCCCCACTGTGCCTTTCCAATTGTCATTATCCTTTCCAATCTTGGCATTCATATCCCCCGTAACAACTTGGCTATTCCTCTTCGGTAGTTTTTGGATGACTGTTTGTAGATGTTGGTAGAAGGTCTCTTTCTCTTCAAATTCAGCAGAGTTGGTTAGTGCATAGCACTGTATGATAATGATGTTCCCACTTTTTGATGTAAGCCTGGCTGTGATGATTCTCTCTGAGACTGGTTCCCTACCCCATGTGTATGTGTGTGTGTGTGTGTGTGTGTGTGTGTGTGTGTGTGTGTGTGTGTGTGTGTGTGTGTGTGTGTGTGTGTGTGTGTGTGTGTGTGTGTGTGTGTGTGTGTGTGTGTGTGTGTGTGTGTGTGTGTGTGTGTGTGTGTGTGTGTGTGTGTGTGTGTGTGTGTGTGTGTGTGTGTGTGTGTGTGTGTGTGTGTGTGTGTGTGTGTGTGTGTGTGTGTGTGTTTGTAACATCCTCAAAACGACGGTTTTTTTTCAATTGTTTGTATTTTTCAACATTTCAGACCGCTGTCTTACCCTGACGTTCATGTCGTGCTTATGTGCTTCGCAATTAACAACCCGGATAGCCTGGAAAATATCAATGAAAAATGGGCACCAGAAATAGCTCACTTTTGCCCGAAAGTTCCCATCATTCTCGTTGGGAACAAGGGTGACCTGAGAAATGATCCGGCCGCGCTCGAAACTATGGCCAAAAATAATGTCAAACCCGTTACAACGGAGGATGCGGAAAGAATGGCGCGAATAATCGGTGCGCATGCGTATATGGAATGCTCTGCGAAAACGAGAGACGGCGTGCGCGAGATATTTGAAACTGGCGCGAAACTGACGCTGACAAAACCGCGGTATTTACATTCGACCCACGGCGTATGTCGTCTGCTGTGATTAACAAGTTGGGCAAGTAAAGTTCGGTGCAGTTGAACTTATGAACCTATTTATCTAGTCATTGCGTGAATCACGCTTGGATCTATGCCTGTGATGCGAATGCAGCGTGAACTGATTTATATATTTTTTTATTTACTGTATAGATTTAACCATACTAATATTTATTTCAGTAATATAATATGTGTATGTTTTGTCATTACTGTCTTGTCAATTCTGTATTGTTATTTATATGGAATTATCTTATGACAGCATTAATTTATTAGAGTTAAGCTAACGTGTTATTCTGTTGGTGTTTACGGAAAACTAAAATACACTGTATTTTGGACAATGGTGTAGTAATTGATACATCCCGCTCTTGGCTTAAGCTATAGACGTTATTATACTCTTCGATGATATATTCTTTTTGAGATACTTCAAAGAAGTCGGATGCAGTTATTGCTGTTATTATTGTATTATGTAAGAGTAAAGTGCATCTCCGTTAGAGTATCTGTCCCAGGGTAAATAGTACAGGGCGCTTATTATTTGTAAATGTTATGTCCAACATTAGAATCTGCTGAAGAAAATACGACACAAGTTCCACACACTATCCGCAATATAGTATTTCCTTGGTGCTTCCTGATAGTATTTAAATAATAAACTTCGTTGCGCTATGTAACTAAAAAAAATGGGGTGTCTAAGCTTATTAAAGCGACCCTTAAGTTAAAACCAACACGGCTTAAGTATCAAGTGCGAATGAAAGAAGACACGAACACGGGTGTTGCGACATTCCAGCGGTGAAACGATAGGCACTCCAAATAACGTCCTATCGCTCGTACCAATCAGCGACGTTCCGAACTCACGGCCAATAAACCTGTCATGTCGGCGATGTAATATCTGCGTGGTTAGTCAACAAACGATCGTGATGTTGTATACGGTGTCACACTCTCAGTTACAGGGACGCAAATAAGTTCCTCTTAGAGTGTGTGGTTTATAGAATGTCCGTCCATGTCATGCTCTAACTGTGTACGGTACCCCAAAGTACCGAGCTTAGCTGTAGGGTGTTATAAATAGCTACCCGGGTGTTCGACAGAAGAAATACGACCACACAGGTCTGTGTTAGTAGTGTTTCAAGTTTTGATTTTATCTACTCAGTTACCAGTATAGTTGTCACGCAGCTCTCTACTCACGGCATTTTAAGTTTTGTATCTTATAGTATCTTTACATAAACTAATAATATCTAGAAAGTAAACATTATGGTGTGTGTACACATTTCAGTACGTTCAAAGTTATCCTAATTGGTTTTAATTGATGAAGCTTTAATCAGGAATTGTATATCGTGTATGCCCTAGGCCTATCATTTACCCACTCCCGAGTACTTATGATTTGTCCCCATCTTACCTTATAGTCTAGTGTTCCTCACGCAACTGTCATGGTCGGGCGTTCTATTGTGAATTTCCACCAAGGAAATGTCCCGAAAGGGCACTTTCAGTGGATAAAAAGGGCATCACAAATGGCATTTCCATGGCGTTTTAGTCAATTAATTAACTTACACTGGGAGTAAGGTCTCAACATAATGGTGATCTGCACGCGAAACCATTTCTGAAATGACTTGGACTCGAGTCCTCTGAATGAGAGGACGCGTGGTCTCGCGCTGTCTGTGTCTCCGTGTTCAGTTACATTAGCCACACACATTTTCTGCTTATTTGAAAAATCGTCTGTCGCAGTAGGCTCAGAATTCAAAAAGTGGGTACAAATATCCTATCGACCAATAGTAAACAACTGTGTTTATATGCTACACGACAGTGTTTCTTACCTTCGGGTCAGTATTTGATTCTCAGATAACGCTTTCGTAATAGCTATATATAATTTAAACAATAAATAAAATGCCCATTCTAAAACTCGCGTCCTGACCCCCAGTGGACATTGTCTACAAACGTCTTGGATTTAATAACACTGTCATCTGGTCTCAGACTGTGTTAAATTAACTGAAATGCAATATTGAGTGCAATATTGAGTGCACGCTTGAAGCTGAGTACAATAGCATTATACAATTCGGTCGTTCGCGTTGGCCAGAAACTGAGACGACATGTGAGAATAACAACTTATTACGGTCTTTGCTTTGTTGACGTAAATTAAATCATGCACTTATTACGGTCTTTGCTTTGTTGACGTAAATTAAATCATGCACTTATTACGGTCTATGCTTTGTTGACGTAAATGAAATCATGCACTTATTACGGTCTTTGCTTTGTTGACGTAAATGAAATCATGCACTTATTACGGTCTTTGCTTTGTTGACGTAAATTAAATCATGCACTTATTACGGTCTATGCTTTGTTGACGTAAATTAAATCATGCACTTATTACGGTCTATGCTTTGTTGACGTAAATTAAATCATGCACTTATTACGGTCTATGCTTTGTTGACGTAAATTAAATCATGCACATCAGTCATAATTGCACCAAATTAATAAGAGGCAATTTTGTAGACAAAAGCGCAGTAACTTAAAAGGGGAATATAATGAAACGGCGCCAACAACGGTTGCGTTTGTCGTTAAGGTTAAGTCTTACTTCCTCGTAGGCAACAGATGACTAACGTACGCGCGGGTTCGACATAGAGACATTTTCATAACGCTTATTTCCGGAAACAATATATTATATATAATTACACCCGACTGCGTAAATCCCGATTTGACGCGCAAAGCTAAATGACGTCATACATTTTAAGCTTTCCCTAATGCTACAATAAACACAAGTATGTCCCATTCTACACGGCCTGGCTGTAGCACGAAATTAACTGCTCCGGTTCGTATTGTCTCAACGGTTCAATGACGACGCACACTTCGGGTAAAACTGAGTGTGACAGTCATAAGCGCACTATCGCGAAGGAGTGGTTATGACAGTGCTTATCTAGGTACTGTCAATAGCCATGTCATATAACTCAGACATGTAGCGCATGACGTTAGCATTCAGGCCACAACGGTTACACTCACGTGAAACCGGACCAATCACATCGATGCTCCAGTTTCAGGGACGTCCCCTCGCAAACAGCGCCTAGGGGGCAACTCAAAACTCGTTCTTCGGTTCTAGCTATGTCTTACGATTTATATTGGATATTCTAAGCCACGTGTTATGCTAGCAGCAACATGTTGACAGTAGCGTACTCATATCAAGGCTGGGGACGTTCACGGTGACGGCGGCGACTGCACGGAACACTTTGCCCAACCACATTAATACCGTGGGCACTCCTGCCAATATTAAATGTCGATCTTTTGAACCGCATTTTACTAACAACGTTCCTGCTCTACTAATTGCAATTTTGTAATAATTCAGCTTTTTTGATCCGAATACTATTTCCTGTGTCTTTATTTCGTAGTTAAACCTTTCAAGTTTGAATGAATCCGCCTTTGTTGTGGCAGACTAATATTATGTAATTTATTAATAATGTTTGTTCAAGCATGCCCGTGTCCGTGGACGAAGTGGGTTTATTTATCTTAGAGCATAATACTACTAATAATAATAATAACCTTATTTATACACTAAAATCCAAAGTAAAACTCTCTTCAGCAGTGTTTACAAAACAAAAATGCTAAAAACATAAATAATAATACATAAAATATTTCTAAAACTTGCCTAAACAAAACTGAACCAGACAAACTAAGCCACACATAAAAGCATACAATATAAAGTACCATTGGTAGTTAAATAAATATATAGTTAATAACATTAATTAATTAATAAATAACTAGACTATAAAATGTTAGTTGTCAATTACAAATAATAGAATATGTGACATATAAAGATTACCTATTAAAGGCGAGCTTAAAATAGTGTGTTTTAAGACGTCGGCCCAGCAACAAGAAGCTTGTGTACCCCTATGACCCCCTGCCGGTGGGAGGCAACTCCTGGCAGGTCCAACCATAGCGGGCAGGTCTGGGGCGAGTGGCCAGATGAAGCACAGTCCAGCCACATCTCTTGATCATGGAGCCCGGTAGGAAAATGGTCTACGACCACTGCGGAAAACTTGTGGGCACAGCTGGCTAATCACCGACTCAGCTGTTATTGAAATCGATTACAGAAACCGAAACCATGAATACTCAACCACACCTCGATCTGAGCAAAGCAGGCTGCGTATGAATCCCTTGGGTGAAAGCCGACAGGAAGCCCAAGGGAGAAAGAGTCTACAGCTCAAGTCAAAAGTTAGAAAGTTGGAATGTCAGGACACTGTACCAGGCAGGAAAACTGGCACAGCTCGCCCAAGAAACGAGAAGATACTGGCTGAGCATCATTGGAGTCTGTGCAGATGGAACACCTAGGTTACAACTAGCTCTGGAGAAACTTACTTGTACTCTGGGAATGAGAGAGAAGAAGGTGCACGCACGCACGCACGCACGCACGCACGCACGCACGCACGCACGCACGCACGCGCACACACACACACACACACACACACACACACACACACACATGGGGTAGGGCTGCTCCTCTAAAAGGATGCAGCAAAATGTCTCATCGAATGGGAACCAGTCTCAGAGAGAATCATCACAGCCAGGCTTACATCAAAAAGTGGGAACATCATTATCATACAGTGCTATGCACTAACCAACTCTGCTGAATTTGAAGAGAAAGAGACCTTCTACCAACATCTACAAACAGTCATCCAAAAACTACCGAAGAGGGATAGCCAAGTTGTTACGGGGGATATGAATGCCAAGATTGGAAAGGATAATGACAATTGGAAAGGCACAAAGGGGAAAGAAGGTCTGGGACAGATGAATGAGAACGGTCTCCTGTTTGCAGATTTCTGTACTCTCGTTGAATTGATGATCGGAGGAACCCTCTTTCCACACAAACTCACACACAAAGATATCCTCGGATTTACAGACGGAAAACCAAATTGACCACATAACAATCACAAAAAGATGGAGGAGAGTGCTTCTAGATGTCAGAGTGAAAAGAGGAGCTAACATTAACTCCAACCACCACCTCCTTGTGGGTGAATTTAGAATGAAGCTAGCAGCAAAGAAGAAGACGGATAACAAGGTACAAAGAAGGTTTGAGACAAGAAAACTTAAAATGCTAAAATACGACAGGAACTGGGAATCTTACTACGGAACAGGTTCAAAGCATTGGAAAAAGGGAAATCATTGATGAAAAGTGGACAAGATGCAAGAATGCAATTACAGACACCTGTAAACAAGTCCTAGGCTGCTGGGAAGCTAGGAGGAAGGACTGGATTGCAGATGACACATGGGAACTATTGAGGTAAGGAAGGAGACTAAAATAAACTAGGCAGCAGATGAAACAAGGAAAGAAAAACTGCGGAATACCAGGAGAGAAAAAAACAGTTAAAAAGAAGACAAAGAGAGACAAGAAAACATATGTCGAAAAACTAGCAAATGAGGGAAGAACAAGAGCTCTAGTCACCCTGTCAGGGACAACCAGGGAAACCTTCTCACTAAGGAATCTCTACAGTTACAACGCTAGAAAGAACATTTCCAAGAAATCTCGACTAGGCCTCCAACGGATGCAATCCCAGACATTGAGGAAACAACTGAAGACCTTAACATTAATTGTGGTAGGATATCCAAAGAGGCGATTAAGAGAGCCATCAAAAAGCTGAAACAAGGCAAAGCACCTGGAATTGACGATATACTATCCGATGTGTTAAAAGCTGATATTGGTGCCACCACAGACGTTTTGTACAGCCTGCTAAATGAGATCTGCGATAAAGAGGAAATACCAACTGAGTGGAAGACGGGTATGCTAGTTACGATTCACAAGAAAAGCAATTTCAGTGAATGTAAGAACTGGAGAGGGATCATGCTTCTATCAGTGCCCAATAAAATTCTCTGCCGTATCATCCTGGAAAGGATGCAAGAAACAGTTGACAAGAAGCTAAGAAAGGAACAAGCTGGCTTTACAAAGGATAAATCCTGCACATCTCATCTTGCTACACTCAGGACTATCGTTGAACAATGCATTGAACTGAGAAGCGTATTACATAAACTTTGTGGACTTCGAAAAAGCATTCAGTAGTATAGATAGGACAGTTCTATGGAAGCTCCTGGGGCACTATGGTTTACCTGCATACTGTGTAACCCTAATAAAGAACATGTACGAAGGTTTCACTGGTCATGTCATCTGTAATGGACAAGTTTCAGAGGGCTTCCATATTGGAACTGGAGCACGACAGGCTGCTTGCTATCTCCACTGCTCTTTCTGATAGCCATAGACTGGTCAATGAAAAGTTCCACAGAACACCATCGTACTGGGATCCAGTGGAACTTGTTCTCACAATTAGAAGACCTGGACTTTGCAGATGATCTAGCACTACTCTCAGAAACCCATAATCACATGCAACAAAAAAAACACAGAAAGGTTTCAAGAAAAAAGCAGCCAACTGGGTCTTAAGATCAAAAGATAAAGATGATGAAAGTCAATACGAGATCCTCCGAACCCATCTCACTAGAAAGCTGTACTGTTGAGGAAGTACAAGACTTCATCTATCTCGGGAGCAACATCAGTACAAATGGTGGAGTTGACAAAGATGTGGAACTACGCATCAATAAAGCTCGCCATGCCTTCAGACCCCTACGCCCTGTATGGCTCTCTTCCCAACTATCCATAAACAACGAGATCCGCATTTGCAACACCAACGTTAAACCAGTTCTTCTCTTTGGCTGTGAAACGTGGAAAACTACTCAGTCTCTCAACAACAACAAAGTCTTCATCAACAGTCACCTCCGATACACCCTTAAGGTATGGTGGCCTAATAAAATATCAAATAAAGAGCTCTGGAAGAGAACCAAACAGAACCAAACAGGAAGAAATAAGCACTACAGTCAAGAGGAGAAAATGGAGCAGGATTGGCCACACACTCAGAAAATATCCAACAAATACAACCAAACACGCACTGGGCAAGAGTAGACAAGGAAGGGCAAAAATCAACTGGAGACACTGTGCACTACAGTATCTTGATAAAGTGTGGGTCACCTGGCAAGGGGCCAAAGCTCTAGCGTAGAACAGAATGAGATGGAGAAACATGGTTGGCGCCTTATGCTCCTGAAGGAGCCAAGAGGATTAAGTAAAGTTAAGTACCAACATAATGAAAATGATCTGATATGTTTCTACAAGCGAATTTTTTAAACCGACGTCGAGCTCGAAATCAGTTGTCATCCTATTGAGCAGGCAGTAGGCCTACAGTCAACAATCCCGAAACATTTTGTAATATTGTCATTGCCAATACTGGAATTGTGTTGCACACTGAGGAATGATGTGGTCTGTAGCATGATTGCTGGAGTTGAGTTGCACACTGAGGAATGGTGCGGTCTGTAGCTCGATTGCTCAAATTGAGTTGCACACTGAGGAATTGTGTGGTCTGTAGCATGATTGCTGGAGTTGAGTTGCTCACTAAGGAAGGATGTGGTCTGTAGCATGATTGCTGGTGTTGAGTTGCTCACCAAGGAAATGTGTGGTCTGTAGCATGATTGTTCGAGTTGAATTGCACACTAAGGAAACACGTGGTCTGTAGCATGATTGCTGGAGTTGAGTTGCACACTAAGGAAGGGTGTGGTCTGTAGCATGATTGCTGGAGTTGAGTTGCACACTGAGGAAGGGTGTGGTATGTAGCATGATTGCTGGAGTTGAGTTGCACACTAACGAAGGGTGTGGTCTGTAACATGATTGCTGTAATTCAGTTGCACACTAAGGAAGGGTGTGGTCTGTAACATGATTGCTGTAGTTGAGTTGCACACTAAGGAAGGGTGTGGTCTGTAACATGATTGCGGTAGTTGAGTTGCACACTAAGGAAGGGTGTGGTCTGTAACATGATTGCTGTAGTTCAGTTGCACACTAAGGACGGGTGTGGTCTGTAGCATGATTGTTGGAGTTGAGTTGCTCACTAACGAAGGGTGTGGTCTGTAGCATGATTGCTGGAGTTGAGTTGCTCACTAAGGAAGGGTGTGGTCTGTAACATGATTGCTGTAGTTGAGTTGCACACTAAGGAAGGGTGTGGTCTGTAACATGATTGCTGTAGTTGAGTTGCACACTAAGGAAGGGTGTGGTCTGTAGCATGATTGCTGTAATTCAGTTGCACACTAAGGAAGGGTGTGGTCTGTAACATGATTGCTGTAGTTGAGTTGCACACTAAGGAAGGGTGTGGTCTGTAACATGATTGCTGTAGTTGAGTTGCACACTAAGGAAGGGTGTGGTCTGTAACATGATTGCTGTAGTTGAGTTGCACACTAAGGAAGAGTGTGGTCTGTAACATGATTGCTGTAGTTGAGTTGCACACTAAGGAAGGGTGTGGTCTGTAACATGATTGCTGTAATTCAGTTGCCCACTAAGGAAGGGTGTGGTCTGTAACATGATTGCTGTAATTCAGTTGCACACTAAGGAAGGGTGTGGTCTGTAACATGATTGCTGTAGTTGTGTTGCATACTGAGGAAGAGTGTGGTCTGTAACATGATTGCTGTAGTTGAGTTGCACACTAAGGAAGGGTGTGGTCTGTAGCATGATTGCTGGAGTGGAGTTGCTCACTAAGGAAGCATGTGGTCTGTAGCATGATTGTTGGAGTTGTGTTGCACACTGAGGAAGAGTGTGGTCTGTCGCATGATTGCTGGACTTGAGTTGAGTTACGTACAATGATAAAAAAGCATAACACATATTTATCCTGCGTTGTTCTTGACCGGCAATGCACCCGTTGTACTTGACCGGCAATGCACCCGTTGTTCTTGACCGGCAATGCACCCGTTGCTATTATTCGTACTTGTGGTTTCATGTACAGTCATTCTTAAACACTGTGATTGTGGCAAATAGAAATATGTGGAATATGTGAAAGGGCGCTATCCTGCAGGTATGTCGACTTACCTCGTGCGGTTAAAAGAGGTTAACCGATACGCGACTAGTTGGGGGGTTTCCTATAATGAAAATGCCCAAATTCTCTAAATTTTTCGATCGTAAAGTACATCAAAATGTCAAGTCAAATTAGATAAAATTTATTGTAACTCTTTGCAACAAGCACAATTAAACAAAGCAAAATAAAATGTTACAGAAACACACAAAGAGAAAATAAGAGAAGAACAAAATGTACAATGTCATACTGCCTCCGGTGTAGTATATTTACCGTCAAAAATATAAAAAACCGGTAATTTGACAGACAAGTAAATAAAAGGTGAAAGGCGACAAACGTTGCTGATGTACAACACTAATGGCACAGCGATTATACGGGCGTGTTTAATTACATCTATCTGTCTGGTTGTTGAAATAATAATGCACATTTTAATTGCAGTAAAGTTCAGACGTCTTCACATATGTCGTAAAAGTAGCATATTTTAATTCATCGCCCAATCGTGTATTTCGAAAATATAAAGGGTTAACAGACTACGATAGTAACACGTTGTGAATAAATATTAATTTTAACAAATCGAGATGTTATGAATACCAATAAATACTGTTTTGCAATGTCCCGTTAAACAGTAGTTAACAAATGAGCATTACGTTGTACATTCCCCTTATGGATCTAAAGGCCCGTTCACACGAGCGATTAGTTGTCTGATTGAGTGGGCGATACAGTGTCGTCCAACAAATTGGACGCATCGTTTCTTGAAAGGCACAAGAAACGATGCTTCCAATTGGTTGGACGACACTGTGTCGCCCGATAAATCGGACAACTAATCGCTCGTGTGAACGGGCATAAAGGGTACATACCATTCCCATTGTCAATAACCGGTGGTCCACAACACGTTGTAATGCACAGTGGAGGAACTGTGTAGGTATAAACACACTTTAATTATACCTCGGCCGTTCTTAGAAAAGGTCCTGTTTCCCCAGATATTTGACCAGATACATGGTAATGGAGAATCCCTCCCAAATACGCCACTGGGTTTGGCTGACTTTAGGGGTCAGTGCGCGGGCGAGTTTGGCCGACTTGAGGAATAATGGGTAAGCAGCAAAAGAAATGATATAAACTACGTTGCACAGACAATTGGCGCTATGATAGGCAAACTGCAAGCTTACTGGACTTCTAAGAAATCTATAATTGAAAAGCTTAGTGTGTCACATCCTTCTACTTGAACCTTATTAAATGTAGATACAATTATACGTTGTTACGTCATTGTAACTGTGCAACTGAGTATACGTATCATAGTTTCAAACAAAAACGAACGTTCTGATGTTTCTAGACTCATTGTCAATGCAAGCATTATCCACAATTGTATGCAACTGAAATTGAGAGATTTCTTGACTACAATTAGGAGTGTACCAAATGAAATAAAGATGTGCAAAATCTGCACATCAAATGCAAGTTGTGGCAGTGGTGAAGCGGTTAGTGGCGCCACTGGTGGTGGGTTTGACAGCAGCAACTACACGAGCGCCCTCAACCGTTAACGAGGCGCAACTTGAGCTCGACGAGAACCATCTCTCCTTTCACCTGGTGCCAGAAGGGTGGATCGGCATTTGGCGTGGAGTAGCCGCACTGGTAGTTAGTGCCTGCATACTGGTTCCAGACCCAATGCCAGAATCCGTTGAAACGTGCGCCGCAGTGGTACTTCTGATCGACGTCGCGGGTAGCGAAGGTCGTACCGAGGTACACGAATTTGCGAGAACCTTTCACTGTATAGCTGCCGACTGATGCAATCTTGTACTGCTGGCTCTCGTCCAGAATCCGGAAGTTGTCGACCTCGGAGTAGTGACGGGCACCGGACCGCATTCGGACCTACGGACGGAATACATTTAGGGATGAAAGCGACAGCAGCAGCATACATTTACACTTACACTTACACTTACATTTACACTTACACTTACACTTACACTTACATTTACACTTACACTTACACTTACATTTACACTTACACTTACACTTACATTTACACTTTCCGACTACATTTCGTCATTTGCCGCCAAACGTCATCTCGCATATTTACAACACCAAACACACCCTTCTACTTAGTGAAATATCAACATAAACATTAGATTAGAGTTTCTCGCTAGACAGTAGCGCCAAATAGTCGGCTCTCTCGGTTCGTAAGTTGTGTATATATATATATATATATATATATATATATATATATATATATATATATATATATATATATATATATATATATATATATATATATATATATATATATATATATATATATATATATATATATATATATATATATATATATATAATATATTTGGCGCTATTGTCTAGCGAGAAACTCTAAGAATTGCTGCGGAAATGATTCTCGCACGATTACTCAGCCAACTGAGTGTTATGCAGATTGATGTTATTTTTACACTTACGGATGCTTCGTTGTTCTACGTACACTGCCACGTGGTGACAACTTGCAACAGTTGTAGCAAACAGTTATATCACTATAGTGAGGTAATTCTACATTAGAAGTGACTATGCTAATTCCGCGAATGTTAACAAATGTCCACGCCTTCGGCCATATATATCGCCCAGAGCCGTGTGAGCATGTGCACATGTATGCATGTATGCACACATGTGCACATGTATGCATGTATGCACTGACCTGCAGTGAGAGAGCGTATTGCGAAGGGTGCGATACGATGCTGTGGATATTCTCCAGGCCAACCCAGAATTCTCCCGTCGGATTGCCGAAGCCGGTCTTGTACTCGTGCCAGGTCCGGTTGAACCCCAGCCGGAATGGCGCCACGCGTCGCTGCACAATCATGGAGCGATCCAACGTGCAGAAAACGCAGAACGGCGCCGCTGCTGGCTCCAGTAGCGCCACCGTATGATTAACGCCTGAAATATAGCGACAGTGGCGACAAACGTTGCTGATGTACAAAACTAATGGCACAGTGATTACATGGGCGAATTTAATTACAGATATTTTTAATACATGCGTTCTTTATAAAATAAAGATAGAAAATAACATCAGATTATTTTTATTCGTGCACTTACTACTCCAGCCTGGTGAAATTCTCCGGCACGTAAATCTCACGTGCCACATCCTACGGATGTTTCGTATAATAGTATAGTTTAAGAACCTAACCACGTTACAATGCAGAATCTTGGGATGTTGGGAGGAATGTGGCCCATCCCGTTTTTTTATGGATATGTTTCAAATGACAAAATCGTGATAAAGTTGTGTTCATCTCACAACTATTAAATCGATTGACACATTTATAGTGGCCGAGACCAAGTAGACACCTGTGCTATGTTTCTCCTAAGCTATTTTTGATGCTAGGCAGTATGGTATATATATATATATATATATATATATATATATATATATATATATATATATATATATATATATATATATATATATATATATATATATATATATATATATATATATATATATACACACACACACTTTTCTCCTTCCTATAGAAGTTTCTGTTTATGCGCATCGTCCTACATACACCCAAATCATCTCAGACATGAACTACCTCAGACACGAATAATTATGCACCTGTTTTCTTTATTTATTTGTCTTAAGTACATATATGTGAACACTGACAGAACCGGTCACAATTCCACCCATCATTCAATTTCTGTCGATACTAGAATTTCATCCAATAACTTAAAAATACATTCATTTTTGGTTTTTCAGATGTTAACTATAGATGAAAATCATAATTATGGCTGCAACTATGACATATGATTGACAAAGTAACTTGTGAAGACACCCGAGGTTATTGGCTGATGGTATCAGACATTTTGCCCAATGTAATATATTTCTGGCACGAATGTCTTTGCGTAAATGACCGCTGTGGTCAGTTGGAACTGGTCGGTGGTGCTTTGCGCTGCCCACCTCCAGAGGTCAGGTGTCTCAGCTGCACGACAGACGCTTTCGATGACAGTGGCACGAAGGTGACGAATTGGTTTCGTGTCGTCTCCGCGCACCCTACAACCAGATCATAACTTGCTAGTGAGTGAGTGAGTGAGTGAGTGAGTGAGTGAGTGAGTGAGTGAGTGAGTGAGTGAGTGAGTGAGTGAGTGAGTGAGTTAATGAGTGAGTGAGTGTGTGAGTGTGTGTGCGTGTGTGCGTGCATGTGTGTGTGTGTGTGTGTGTGTGTGTGTGTGTGTGTGTGTGTGTGTGTGTGTGTGTGTGTGTGTGTGTGTGTGTGTGTGTGTGTGTGTGTGTGTGTGTGTGTGTGTGGGGGGGGGGAGGTAACGGGATAAAGACATCACAGCAAGTAAGACCTGGCGGCGTTACGTGATTTGTGTACTGGCAAAATGGCCACGTTTGGCCATCAGACGTTTTCCTGCAGGTGGTCGCCATGCTCACATGTATTGGTAGTGTTTCAGCACCAGTCAATGTTGATTGCACCAGAACCAGCACCATTCACGACACGTGTATTCCGTCCTAGAGAAGCAGCTCGTTGTGCGGAAAGTGAGCTGGTTTATCATTAACTATTTTACCGCACAACCCGTTAACGTGAAGCACAATGTATCAATTATTATTTTGTTATTAAAAAGCGCAGTGCCCTAATTTGAATTAAATGAATAAGAACTTACCCTTCTCCTCGAATAAGGCGATATACTGTATTCTTAAAGTTAATAAAAAAGGTAAAGGTATGTTCTTATATAGCGCAGTATCCAGTCGTTGTGACTGCTCAAATCGCTTAACACTTTACCCCCTGGCAGACCTGTTCATTCCAACGCCATCTCGACTTCTCTGGGAAGCATTCAGTCACGCTGCATTTACTGCGCGAAGACAATTCGTGCCGACATCTATCTATGTTTGTAGCCAGGTAGTCATTTATACAGGTGAGTGAACTGTGGCAACGTGGGATGAATGAATTTGCCAAAGCTTCGAAACGGCAGCAAGATGATTCGAATCCGGGTTCTCTCTATTGAGAGCCCGGCGTTTTAATCGATACGCTACCGCGGATACACGTGTGACGGTATTTACTGAGGAGTTTTGCGTTTGTGAATTGATCAACGTAATTACCCAATGCGATGTATGGGCCTGCGCAGTCAAACTTCCGCGGCGCAGTTGTGACTGGCAACGGCGCCGGGGTGGTCAACTCCGGCTCGACGGTTGGCGTCGTGGCGTGACTTGTTTCATTCAACAGCGCCGCTACCGCCGTCTCGATCCTCCGCATGCTAGCGCTCAAATTCTTCAACTGTTCCTGGAAGTTTGTGAAACGTGCCAGTTTACTGCTGGTATGTGTCTTCGCTATATACACATTTTGCTGTGTGTAAATGATTATGGTTGTGTGTTTACGGTTGTGTGTTTACGGTTGTGTTCTTACGGTTGTGTGTTTACGGTTGTATTCTCAAGGTTGTGTGTTTACGGTTGTGTGTTTACGGTTGTGTTCTTACGGTTGTGTTCTTACGGTTGTGTTCTTACGGTTGTGTGTTTACGGTTGTGTTCTTACGGTTGTGTGTTTACGGTTGTGTTCTCAAGGTTGTGTGTTTACGGTTGTGTTCTCAAGGTTGTGTGTTTACGGTTGTGTGTTTACGGTTGTGTTCTCAGGGTTGTGCTCTAAAGATTCGACAGCCTGCTGCAGCGCTCCACGAGATTTTGTTGAAATCCACATAAGATATTGATCTTGAGAGTTAATAATCTGTGACATCTAACTTACTTGTGAGTCCACTAAACTTCCTCCCAAATGATTTGATTCCCCATACTAACGGACAATGCATTTCCAACTGCCTTAGGTGACTCCCAAAGTGGTATACAGCAGTTTATAGATTAATATTAATGGGTACCATATTAAACATATACGCAGTATAAATATATTAAACAGTTTGACCACGTACGTACGAGTTTGACCAAGTACACCCCATCCATGGGGATATGCCTCAAAAAGTGCCACCGTGCCGTCAATAATTGCCGTTCACTGGTGGTTACAAACCTGCAGGGCGTTGACGTCTGGAACCGTTCCATCGCTGCAGCAGGCCACCGGCAGGAGGCGATACGGACATCTCAAGTTTTGCACTTGGAAAATTTGGACTGGCCCAGAACTGATGGGCGTCAGTACTGCCGTCAGTAGCAGAGCAGCACGCAACACGGGCTGCATATTGTTTCGCCGCCGAACACCGTCGTGTCAGTTGTGGAAAATGGGTTGTCTTGTGTGGGTCACGGTTATAACTCCAAGCAGTCGACCAATCAGGTTACGTCAGCGAACGTGCTACAGTTTGGTAACTTGTTACCAACTATTTTCGTATTTTCTTTTTGATGAAATCCTAATGTTATTTAAGTTGAAAGCCGTCTACATAAACGATTATCCTGACCCCGTCAGATGACTTGTTATGTATTGTTCTCAATTCAGCAACACTTCTTATCGTGGTGATCACATAGGCAAGTAATCATTGTAGCATACAACGCCATATCAAAGACAAGCCCCACCCCTTAATTAAAGCACACGTGCACGCACGCACGCATGCACGCACGCACAGAAGAAATATACCATCCTCTTTTTGTGTCAGTTTTTTGGTCACACATCTGTCAGTTTGATGTGTCGGTTTGTGTACAGCTGTTTTTATTGTTGTAAAATGACATTAGGAAATGTGCTTTGGGCCAGACAAGAACACCCTGCCAACAAATCATTGTTTATAGTGATTGCTGACGTTAAGGAATGGCTACCGGCGGCAACGCACTAGAATGCGAGTCGGTTGTGCCGTCATATAATATGTAATAGACGGAACCAGACCAACGTACCATCTTCTTTCTTCAATGTTCTTACTGGTCTTCTTTCTTCTCTTTCTTCTCTTTCTTCTCTTTCTTCTCTTTCTTCTGGACGACCACCTTCAATCTGCTGACGTACAGAGATAGTGAATCCACGACAAGATATACATTTACCCCCTGTGTGAGATATTTTACTTTCCCTTGCACAGACACCATGTAGTAGGACACGACATGCACATACTTCCAACTTCCTTCCTTCCAACTTCCCATATGCCTGGTGCTCGGCGAATAAGCAAGTTGTACCCAATATTGACGAAACGGCGAGGAACTGCTGGGTTGATCGCCGGTCTGGGGTTCTGCTGGGTTGGTCGCCGGTCTGGGGTTCGAGAATCTGGATGACGAAGCTGAAGATGCCCGCGACAATAAAATATATAAGTGAAAATTATATGCAGAGGTGAATTGGTGACGGTAAAACGTTTCAGATAGAAATAGTTTGTCCAACTATTTGACTTAAAACATAACTATTGGTAACGACCGAGGAGGATACTGATGTCAGGTTTCCGTTGGGATGTGTCGTAACACGTTTGTCATAAAGAGAGGCGGATTAAGGGTGCTGTGGGGAAGTTGGGATTGTGATGCCCAAAACCCTGGGGTTGTCACTGTTAATGCATTTTAAACGACAATAGTTTTAAAATCTAAAATTGTATTTTTTCTTCTTATTTTTAAGGTTTCCTAACTAACACTACGTTTTCGTAACGTAACATTGTGATGTGATTAAATGTTGACTATGGGTAATGCTTCTTGGTCATCTTCTTGGTCGGAAAATCGGTCGGTGTGCCTCTGTCATTCAGAACCACTAGTGACATAGTTTTTGCGCATGAATGTCACTAGAATGATGGGTCTCAAACTCGTCAAAGGCCCCACTTTCTTACCGGGATTTTGTAGAAGAATAATACACCGCTATCCAAGCTCCAACGGTTCATAGTGTTCCCGCGCGTCGTTGAAGATTTCCGCAATGTGGTTTACCAGACATCTGGCCCCGTACTTTAGCAGTTCTCCCGGGATGCAGTCGTAGCCACTTGCTCTGTTGCTGTTGAGCTGCTAACACCTCGATAGCTGTTGAGGTGCCCTCAAATGGTGAAACTACTTGAGCTACGAAACCACGGAACTGCTCGTCGATGTACTCCCTGACACGTGCGCCGAACTCTGATGGATGTCCTTTTATTTTAGCATCCAAAGTTTTTATCATTTTACAATAACGCACTCACGTCGTTACGCCAATAAAAACTGCAAAAAAATCAACATGACTCGCCTGCCTGTTGTCTAACATGATCTGACGCCCACATTCTCAAATGTTGAAATTGCATTACACCTCTATCTCTGTATGACGGTGTTTGTAAATGCAGTGGAGTGCACGTGCCCCAGTTGCTCCTATGGTAATCCGCCGCTGCAACCATCAAATATTAATCTCACCAGGTTACGACCCAATTTCTTCTGAGTAGCCTCTCAATTTCAAGTTTGAATCATACTTGATATGGCCAGGCATAGTTCAACGCAATAAAAAAGAATTGTGCTATAATTATCGCTGATAAAGTTTCTAACAATAAACAAAGAATTTGAATGACATTTATGAACGTCCCCAACCGTTTTCGTTGCATACTCACGGTAACGATTCTCGTGGAAAGTGATAGACTGTGGAGAAGAAACAAACTAGTCATTTCGAAATCAAAACGGATTACAAACAATAATACTCTCTTCAGCACATTAGTACCACCAGTACAGCAGCAACAGCGGCCAATAACAAAGCCCTATGCATAGTATTGCTAGACGAATTTCAAAGCTATAGTCAACGACAATTACCTCGCGGTTGTATTTGACTTATTCTTGTCTTATCCAATCTGTGTAGAACCTTTGTGTCAAATACAATACAAAATTCCTTCGTTGTATTTGAAAGATTGAGGTATTCACGGTGTTGAAACGAAGTGGCATTTTGCAAAATCTATCTCCTGGTTGAAAAAAAAACTTGTCTGACCGTATAAACCAGCTTCGTATTTTGGCGATCAACATAGAAACAAGATATGTTGATTGCGGGAGAAGTAACACCCAGAGGGAAATACGCGACATATACATACGATACTGTTATTGTTTCGCAAACCGGTGATGTGAGATACGGACATTGTGGTTTGTCTTTCTTGACACCCGTTTAGGCGTTTTACAACAGTCGTCCACTAAACAACCACACAACGGGGTTGTCGTTTCGTGTTTCGACATGAGACATAAAGACATGAGATATTGCGCAAGTGCCGATAGAAAGAACGCAATACATTGCGACAGTTATTGTTTCACCGACCATTAACATAAAATAGTGGCACAGCAGTTTGTCAGGACATACATCTCGGCTGGACATCGAGGGAGGTATCGTCACCGCAACTCTGTAACCTTTAAGCAACGTGTTTGCGATAACACAGACATAGCTAACAATACTGACGTAAGAGTAGAAGCAGTATTTCCAGTTGGTATGACAACCGACGGTCGTTTAAGTAAACTAAATGAAATGTGAACCTGTTGCACATTGCATCTCTTTATTTCCACGGAATGCACCGATTGTCGTTCGTCAGAAATTACAATATTGTACATTAAGTGATAAATACAGGTGTATATTTTTGTATTTATATATTTGAATGGAATAAATATTACTTATATAAGACTTTGTGTGTAATATCATTATGAATCGTCATTCAAGAAAGATTTAAATAAAGTAAAACGCATTATGCCCCAATGTTGTAAGAAGCTACGTTTTGTGTGTGGATCCGACGCTCTCTCAGCATGTATCATTCATGACATGCGTGTTCTTTGTCTGTCTTGTGTATTGTGTGCCGTGTGTGCATGACTGCGTGCCTGTCCAGACGTGCGCGTGTGTATCGGTGTATATAAATTTAATTTCTTGGATACGATCAGCCAACAACTATCATTATCATTAGTTGTTAACATCAGTTTTCGACAAACTTCAGCTTCATCTCCGTGAACCCTCCGGCGCCCGTGTCATCCATGCCAGACCAGAAAGGCACATCTCTGCTGAGAATGACATCACTGCACTCTAGAATAGAGCCAGACTTAAATGGTTGGTTATCGGGGGTTGGAAACCAAAACCCGTTAAACCGCTGGCCGCAGTGGCGTCTCCTCTCGTCTCGGTCGTGCGTGGAAAACTGAGCACCGACTCTAAGAAACGGGGCGCCCTGGCTGCTTCCAATGTCGTCGCCTACGGATAGTATCCTGTAGTACTCGGATTCATCGCCGATCACGAAGTTGTTCCTCTCTGCATAGTACAGTTTACCTGCGGACGTGGATTTTGCCTCTATAAGGAGAGAATACCTGCAAACATGTGTAACTACTGTGAATAATGTCAAATAACTCTACATGATATGTTGCATGTGACGCTCAGTTGACAATCTTGTTTGCCCTGGAGCCTAGTGCGGTTCTGGAAACCTTGGCCGTACCACCATAAAAAATGCACAACTCGTCGCACAAGTATGTTTTGTTAGACCTCCGGCTAGTTAGGAAATTATCATTGGCATAGGCAAGTTGTGACAGTGTATGTTGATTGCAACTGCAACGCTTGAATATTGTTTTGTTAATCTGATCGTTTTCCTGCTCCGTGCGCCGCGTGTTTGACAGGTGAGGCACAAAGGACACAATTCTGCTTAGACTACAAACAAAGTTCGACTGCAATACATAATATATACATTTATATAAAACCTTCATTAACCCTGTCGGTGATATTTACTTGACGTTTGGACGAGACAAAATCGCGCGAATCTTCTCAAGTCCCAGCCACATCTCTCCAACCGGCGTCCCGAAGCCGTCTCTGTACTCCTGCCACGTCCGGTTGAAGGACAGGTTGAACGGGTAGAGACGGCGCAGGATGGTGATGTAACTGTCGGGGGGACGGGTGACATGCGGGTGTTTATTTAACTAACGTATGTTGTTGCTATGTTATTACACGTGGCATTTTCATAGTCCAATCAGACCCAGTGTTTTAATTTAGTTTAAATGCATGTAACCGCTATGATGTATTTTTGGATGCAGCATTTAAACTAGTTGTACCCTACGGAAAATATAGGAAATGCAAATAACATATTTTCTTTATTTGTAAATTAATTGTTCAACCATCTCGGAAAACAGCCTGATATATTGTGTAGGCATTAAATAACCCAGTCATGTTGTTTTCGATATAGTTTTAAACAGTAGCGCCTACACAGTATTTATATATTATAGTATAGGTGTTGAAAGAGGCGTGTCATACCCTAAGGCCGAGCACGAAACGGGAAATACCGAGATGGGCAGGTCTACCACAGCAACTTGGCGGGAAGAATTAGTTCCTGGAACAAACAATGTGATTATTTTATTAAAAGAACACCTTCGCACACACGCACGCACGCACGCACGCACGCACGCACGCACGCACGCACGTACTCACGCACTCACGCATAATGATACCCGGGTTTATATTGTGAAAACAATTACTTATATTGTACTTTAACAAACGGTGTAAATAGTGTGAAAACCACGAAATGGTTTCCTTTATCCATAACTAAATAATAAATTAACAGTGGAAAGCGAATCAAACCGTGAACCCGGCAAGCGGCGTGGCAACGTATACCGGTCATCGTGAATCATATGTGCATCTTCATTTCTTACCTGGATCTACAACTTCCTTGACGTGAATATTGGAGGGAACCAGCGCCACGGGCACAAAGAACACGTCTTGTATATTGGATGGACATCCTGCAACAAGAAATGTTCCATGAGCAAAAACAACCAAAATAATTCAAGGCGTTTCTGTAACGCGCTGGAAATAACAACTATGGTATAGGTAAATTTGGGATATATGAATGTTATAATGTTTAATAAAACTGGCAAATGTGTAGCTTTGCAACCTCGCCATCTTGTGCGTTGTGTTTACTGCGTGTTGCAATGACGTCACCTTAAACCACGTGTTGTATGAGTGCAATGTATTTGCTGGTTTTTTTCTACAAAAACAATTTGTTCTTATCGTACACTTGTAAATGTAGTCAACCTCGCCGTCAAGTTGTAGATTCTAGCACAATATCCGCCCTTTACTTAGATTACTTGTTATCGGACCTATTTTAGTCTTGTCATAGGACTTATTATCATTCATTGGCTGAAAACATACACTGTGTCGGACTTTTTTGAAGAATAAGTGGGACTATCAGAACTTGCATATGTGTTGGTCATAAGCAACCGTGCCCCTTAACATTGTGACCAAGGCAAACTGCTTACAAAAATGAGTTTAAATTAACAGCATTCGTGTGTGTATGTGTGTGTGTGTGTGTGTGTGTGTGTGTGTGTGTGTGTGTGTGCGTGCGTGCGTGCGTGCGTGCGTGCGTGCGTGCGTGCGTGCGTGCGTGCGTGCGTGCGTGCGTGCGTGCGTGCGTGCGTGCGTACGTGCGTGTTTACTGTTGATACAGGAATGTGTCACTTTGTTTTCTGTTAAATACGTTGCCATGTGTGTCTGAACGTTACAAGATTTCCGGATGTGTAACAAGCCTTACCTAAAGCTGTGAATGACACGCCGGCGATAACCTTGTCGGTGGGTGGTTCTGGCGTCGTATGTACGATGGAGAGTTCAAGTCGCTCTAAAGTAGCCTTCATCGATACTACATTTTCGCTGAGGTGTCGCACCGCTTCTTCTATGCTCACATTGCCAGCGTCACCTGGCGGCGAGAACGACATGTTTTACTACTATACTTTATCTTAAAGTGGTGTGTTTGATATAATGACAGTTTATAGAAAGTTTGAATGTGCTTTCTATGCTTCAATATTTTCTAGAGCAGAATGTATTCTACAATCGTGTTCTTCAATCATAATATGTTGTTGTATTTGTTGTCGTTGTTGTTTTAAACATATAAATTATGTCGCTTAAAGAGTGTCTTAACCATGGCTACGTAGGCTTCATTCTGACACTGGACAAAAGAACCAACTTAACCATGGCTACGAACTCTGTCGGACGCTGAACCGGTGAGCCAACTTACCTTTACCGCAGCAACAAGGGACCTTTATCGTTAAACCGAAATCGTTGGTTGTGTCTACAGAAGACGTCACGATGACCAGTGCCCAGACGACGGCCACGACGAGAGGGGAGCTTGCTGAGCTGCCGACCATCTTTGCTGAGGTGAACCAAGCAATCAGCGGGATCGGTGTGAGTGAAGGTTTATATCACGGACGAACACGACATGTAACACGACATGAAGTACAGCAACTGATTTAATATGAACGAAATCGTATTACTTACTTCAGCGAAACCTAATCCGTGTCTTTACGCATATCTTTCTTTCTGCGTGTAAATAAACAAAACAAGCCCCGTAGCTAGACCAAAGTGGTTGATGCAAGGTTCGAAAAAGTAGGGCCTACACAATTAGTGGACTGTCTTGAAAAATGACAACCACCACACGTTAAAAACAAGTTGGCATAACATACGAGGGTTGTTCCTTTTTCACAAGGCACGTAAAATATTTGGACGAACACCGATTGCAAAAATCTCAGACTATTAACCAAAACCAATTTTATGAATTCGTAATTTGGGAAACGGAAAAATTATAGATTAGTCGATAAAACGAAAGTACTTATTATATAAAATGGAAATAGTTACTCAATGACACATAACATAGGCCTATATATTGTACTACAATCAATAAACGTATAAGGTGGCATATTCGGTGAAAGTGATAATAATTACAATGGTGTCTGATGAATAGCTTTATTTTGGTTTGAGCAGAACTACGATTATAGTTCCAAAATTAACAGTATAAATAGTGCATAGAACAGTATCTTCCAGTTTATAGCTTACATCCAAGTTCCCGTGTCCTGTATGTAGACATTTACATTTCCCAAAATTTAACAACTCCTACCATTTCTCAGCCATTTTACTAATTTGTCTAGATCGATCGTAAATGTTGCTTATCACCATCGTTGTTAACCCTTCTAAACACTTTTGTGTCATCCGCAAATTTCAGTACGTTGCTTGTTATCGTATCGCCCAAGTCACTGACGTATATTAAGAATAATAAAGGTCCTAATACTGATCCTTGTGGTACCCCACTCAAAACTGATTTCCACTTTGAAACCTTCCCATCTACTACAACATGTTGTCTTCTGTCAGTCAGCCATTGTTCTATCCAGTCGGTTATGCCATCCCCGATTCCATGGGCTTTTATTTTAAGTAGTACCTTTTGATGTGGCACATTGTTAAAAGCTTTCTAAAAGAAATATGCGAAATTATATCCCTCGAAAGTGCATCCTTCCAAAACGTAACTTCGATTGTCCAGACAGTGGCCAGACTATCTTCTCGGCAAGTTTACGAAGGCGAGCGAGACTACGCAAAACGGCGAACATTTACAGGGGCGCCATCTAGTGGACCCAAAACCAACCAAAGATAGTTATAGGCGATGGCAGTGACATCAAGTGGATATACACTAACTAAAGGACGGAGACGGAAGTGACGAATCTGTCAACGCTGGATAAACCCTTTTTATTGCTTGTATAATTGTTGTACATATGTACTGTTGGGAAAACGCGATTACACCGGTCCATGCGCTAGGTATTGTGATAGGAACTATATGCGATAAGAAAACATTGCAAAGTTACTTTGTAACAACTCTCGTACATTATGATTATGATGTGGCACATCGATCCTGAATTCTGAAACCAATCGTCGTCGACGACGACGTCTGCGATGATATAATTTCACTAAATAAGATTCATAAAAATGAGGATGCTTGTCAAAACTTGGTAAAACAAACAATGGTACTAATGCGTGATCCTTGCATTAGATGATTAGCCCGGCATAACCAGGGACAGGGTCCGGGATAGAAGTGCCAGTGCAGTGGCAGTGCCATGGACCATCGGACCACCAGCTCAGCCTCTGGAAATCTGGTGGTCCAGACCAGTTTTACCAACAGTTGCATAAACAACGAAAATTTGTCAGATCGATCGAATACAATTCCAAATAAAATGTTGTCATAATATGCGTAATTATTGTTTTTAATGAAGAATGAAAATTGAAATAATGCCAACGAACTTCACTTCTAAACACAGCATGATTAATGCCATCATAGCAAATGGTAGCATACACTCTTTGATCGGATATCTCGGTGAAGTGATGCATTGTGGGAGTGATTTTGCATACCGACAACAACCGAATGTTAAATTAGGCAACATTGGAACGTTTCTGACTGCTCATTTGCAAATGGAGACTTGAATGTTAAATAAGGAAATGTCTGCTAAACTCAGCAAAAACGATGCCTTCGTAAAAGTAGAAATGTCCACACTAATTAGAATGGTGCATGGTGGAACCTATGGGCCAAGCTACCAGCTAGATGGAACAAGGACTGTGGCAGCGGACGTAGTTAATGCTACGTTGTCAGTTAATCTGGTTCTCAGGTTGTTCCCATTGAGGTTGAGCTGAGGTTGAGGTGAGACTGAGTGGTGCACACAACACACCTGTAACTTGTAAGACAGACTGATAACAGAAATCTGTAAGATCGCAAACAAATACATATGATCTACGTCCACAGGTTTGCCGTCATCCTCAAAAGCAGGTTGCTGTGGAAACAGTGATATTTATTGTATCTCATGTGACTTCAGCTGACTGCATACAGTATTCCTGATAGTGGATCATCAATTAAATTAAATGTTTGTATGCTGATAAGTAACAATGATTTCAAAAGGTATAATAAGAAATAGTCTTAATTTTAAGCACATCTCTGGCTGCCATTTAACTAATGCTTGACAATTTCATTCACCCAACATTGCCTCAGTTCACTCAGAACACAATATAAATGAGTTCCTGCTATAAACAGTGGACAGTAGTCTTTGCACAGTAACTGCAGCATGGCTGAATGCTTCTCAGAAAAGTTCAGTTGGTGTTGGAAGAGGTCTGTGAGGGGATGATATGTAAAGTGCTTTGAGTGGTCTTAAGGACTGGATGATGTGTAAAGTGCTTTGAGTGGTCGTAAGGACTGGATGATGTGTAAAGTGCTTTGAGTGGTCGTAAGGACTGGATGCTGACATCATACTGTGCTGTATAACTAAGAACTTACCTTTTTTTAGACAAACCTGGTACAAACAATACATTTTATCTGCTTACCACCATTGTGTAAACTTGTTGCCTTCACCATACATTATATGCAAGTACTTGCAAGTTTTACAGTACTTTTCATAATTTCAGGAAGATGACAACAAACAGAGTGTAGACCAGTGTAGAGACGTGTAGTCATCATGGAGATGTTAAATCGTCTCAAGAGTACAGTGACTGGTGCGTTACCTGGCAACCCAATCACGCGAGAGTTTGAGATAGGTGTTCACTGTGCCAGTGGTGGCCCAAATCTGCTGTGGAAGATCCACAACGGCGTTAAGAAAACAACAAAACAGGTAGCTATTGATAAAACATTTCTTTTATTTCAGTGTCATGATGAGAAGCCAATCATGCATTTTATCTACAACGTAAATTTATTCAAAGAAGGTATATGAACGTTATGAAGTAACATAAGATTGCTAATTCAAACTTTTGACAGTTTGTTTTGAATAATTCTTTGCATATATGACTTTTCTAATTGTGTCATCTGCCACACAGTTATGAAGGTAGCAAGAATAATGGCTTCATTTATCATATTGTTAGGGGTCAAAATGTCACTCTTGTAAAAATTTAACTGCCTTCTTTCTGTCTTACCTGATACAAAACTAGACAGAAAAGTAAACCCAAATATATTTACTGACATTAGATTTGTAAAATGGCCCACTCTACTTAGGACTCAGCCACAGAACATCACTAAAATAATGTATATCATTGTTGATTGACAGCACAAATAATTGCTTTTATTTCATGACATTTACTTTGACTGCAGGAGGTATCAGTATTTGTACTTGACAAGAAACAGTTGGATGGGTTTAGTCGACATGACCGTGACTTAATTTTGGATGTCATGAAGAAAGGCGTGTCACAGTTGACTCGTCTCCGCCACCCCAACATCCTGTCTGTACTTCATCCCTTGGAAGAGTCAAGGTGACTGCCACCTTACCTTAGAATCACTTTAGTAACCATACTCCGAAACATATACCATTTGCAATTTTAAAAAAGGTCACCACACAGAATTAAAACTTACATAAATGTAAAGTTGTTGTGAGGTTTGGTCTACTTTAATTTTTATTGGTAAATTGTCCCATCAAATACTTTCCCTATGTAAATGATTGGTCAAGTTGTACCCAGTTTTGGCACACTTCAGACAAATGAATAAACAGAGAGTATAGCAAAGATAACACTTTAATAACATATATAATTTTTTTGCCACTGTTCCTTTTTACCAAAATCTATTATTATAAATTAAAAAAATTACTAAATTGATAGCAACATGTTATTCAGGTAAAATATAATTTTAAATGCCTTTCTCCATCTGTCCAATACCTTTTTGTAACAGTCAGTGCCTTTCTCCATCTGTCCAATATGTTCTACTATCAAATGCCAGCCCAGGATTTAATATTTTCATACATAACATCTCTGGAGTCTAGCCATTTGATCTCTGGATACTTCAAAAACATGATTTTTGAGGCAGTTGCACAAAATACAACAGTGAGTGTGAAAGGTCAGTTTGAAAGAAGACCGTTCTGCAATCTCTGCATGTTGTTCTGCAGGGAGAGTCTAGCGTTTGCGACGGAGCCAGTATTTGCGAGTCTGGCCAACATCCTGGCACATCATCACAACCTGCCCACTCCAGTCCCTGCTCAGATTGAGCAATATAAACTGTACGACGTCGAGATCAAATACGGCTTGTTGCAGGTAACTGTCACTAGGTGAACACAATGCTGGCATCTGAGAAACATGAGTGTATACTGTATGAGGATATAATACATGTGGGAGAATATAAAATATCTTTTCTGAAACTGGTAGACTCACTGTTAGACTAACTTGTGGACTAACTTGTAGACTAAAAGACTGGTAGATTAACAGTTGTTACACAGTCTGATATGCTGGATAAATAGTGCAATGTGGATAAGGATATATCTACGATGTGTAAATGTAAAATGTAAATGTTTATTGATTTCTATAGCACCATGTTTAAACAATAATATTCTGTGGTACTGTACAGTACAATAAATAGCATAGTAGAAAGTTGAAACAAAATAAGCATTCAACATAATACAAATATTGATATAAAAAGGTAAAAACTATAAAATGAGTAAAATTAATAATTTCAGTAGAAATTTCCGACATATTTTATATAAGTATCTAACAGGTGTAAAAGTATTTAAATTAGTAAAATTAATAAGTTAATTGTATGCAATTCTAAAATAGTGGGTCTTCATGTGTGGCCAATCTCAGGACCATGTGTTCACCACACTGCCATCTGGTGGTGAACAGTTGAAGTTGTCATAACATCCTGATGAGGGCAATACACAAGTTGTCGTTATGTTGGTAGTTGGCCTAACAATTTGGTGGGTTATTAGAAAAATTAATACTATTTCAAGTAACTTATTTATTAACTGAATTATTTAGGAGACATGGATTCCCAGTTTGAAAGAATTTCCAGTTATGTGATGTCCGGTAATTTACATTTCTGCAATGTCTTCATATATATAGGTTGTGGAGGCAATGACCTTTCTACACAATGATGCCAAGCTGGTTCACAGCAACCTCTGCCCAGAGTCAATCATCGTCAACCGCGATGGAGCATGGAAGATAGCTGGCTTTGATTTCTGCATACATAACACAAATGAACAAGACCAGGCAGTGAGTGTCATCACATCATGTTTCAACGTAGTCCAGCAGGTCATTTCAGTGATGATTCAGTCGACACGTCACCAGCTGTATTCATGTCAGTTCCTGGATATTTGGTTAGCGAAGAGTCAAAGGTAGTATGATACTACCAGATGAATGACAATCTGATATCTGAATGGAATTTCCAAAAAAATACAGTGATGTGGATGAATTAATTAAAGTGTTTTATTAATTTATTACACTTTTATTACACAAATGTATAATAACAAAGTGTGAAGAATTGCAGTAAATACATAGTAAATGCAGTAAGCAACCTTTCAGTCACAGCTCTTGATCTTAAGACTTATAAAATGCATGCATATCAACAACAACACCACTAATAGAAATGTTTGAATTTTACAATGCCATTCATGTTCTTTGGTTAGGTTACCATAATAGTTTTAAAGTTGGATGAATTCTCTATTTTTGTTGCAGACATATTTCCCTTTCCACGAGTGGTCCGTCAATGTTCCACCAATGGCTCAACCCTCACTCAATTACCTTGCCCCCGAGGCCGTGCTGTCCATGTCATGTGACACAAACAGCGACATTTTCTCATTGGGCGTTCTCTTCTATGCCATCTTCCACAATGGCCGGGCATTGTATGACTGCCAGAACCAACTGAACAGCTTCAAGAAGAACATACTCATGGCACGTTTGTTTCTATCGGTGTCTAGGCAGGCAGTTTTCTGCATATGCTAGTGTGGGGTGCGGTGGCGTTGTGGTTAGAACATCGGACTCAGTCGATAGAATCCCGGGTTCGAATCCTCTTGCTGCCAGTACGCAGCTTGGGCAATTTCATTCACTCCATGTTGCCTCAGTTCACTCAGCTGTATAAATGAGTCCCTTCCCATAGGCAGTGGTGGATATGTGAACGAATAGTCTTCTCACAGTAATTGCAGCATGGCTGAATGCTTCCCAGAGAAATCAAGTTGGTGTTGGAATGAACATGTTTGCTAGGGGGTGAAATGTAAACCACTGAGTGGTCCTATGGACTGGATACTGCGGAGTATAAGAATGTACTTTCTTTCTTAACAACAAAGACAGTTAATTAAATCTAAGATCGGTTTTAGTATCTTCTTTTAACAGCTGCACATTTAGTTAGTCTGTTTTTGCTAGTTGTTTGTCACTATATATCAGTGAGATTAAGAGTGAAATAGCAGTTAGTTAAACACAACCAGGCTGTTATGTAGTTATATATGGAGACTGCATTTATAGCTCTTCATTTTGTGCGTTAATACCATTCAATAAATGAAGTGTGCCAAAACAGAATTCTATGTCAAACCTCATGCATTGTCAGTGTCGCTAGATCATCTTTGACCTGGTCTTGTCTGCCATAGCTGAAGCAGATGAAGTTGACGACACTGTCCCAGCTTCCTGATGAAGCTCGGGAACATGTCAAGCTGATGTTGAATTGGGAACCAACAGTGAGACCTGACTCACAGCAACTCACCAAGGTCAGGTCTCTAGGGTGCTCAATGACTCCACATCATGTCATAGTTATTGAACAGAAGGCCTTAATAACTTTGCATTAATAACTTCTAATATACAAATTACTGACCTGAAATAAACTGAGCCAATGGCTTCATTATCCAATTGTCATTTGGAGCATGTTGTTTTAGATGGTTAAATCTTGTAATAACATTCATTAGTGTAAATGGCACATTTAATAAACAACAAAGTAGAATAAATAAAAGTTAAAACAAGATCAACAAAATCTACCATTAATTTCTCAGTTGTGACATGCAATCATTAATTAATGTTCTGTAGTTAGTTTTTGTAGTAGCTTACTGTAACACTTTAAGGAAGTTTGGTCACGATGGTTATGAACAGTTTTCTGACCGTTTGGATGTGTCCGTGTTCTCTGCACAGATTTCGTTCTTTGATGATGTTGGAGCTATGACTCTGCAGTATCTCGACTCGCTGTTTCAACAAGACAACTTACAGAAGTCTCAATTCTTCAAAGGACTTGCCAAAATCCTACAGAAAATGCCAGTAGTGAGTGATAATACAGTGATCTGTGATTTTCAATAGCATTTAAATTGCAAGAATATTATACAATTGCATAACAGCAATAACCTTTATAGGTAGAAACCAAAGTTATGCAGAATTTTTCACCTGACCTGCCACATCATGCGGATGTCCCTTAAGCAATACGTAGAGGGAGGTATATGGCCGTATCATGTTTTTGTATGGATTTGTTTCGAATAAAAGAATCATATTTTCTTGTGTTCATCAGAACAGTATAAAATTGCATCAATAATATGGATTTTAACCAAAAAATATGCAGGTTTCCATTTTGCTTCTAAAAAACAGTTACCAGTAATTGATGAGAATATTATATAGTTATGTAACTGCAGGTGCATATGCAGCAACTTTGATAGTTAAAAATCAAAGTTACATGGAATTATTCACTGAATGGTTGTATCCCTATGTGACCTTTGCTCTTCCCTCCACAGAGGGTGTGCCTGCAGCGGGTGCTGCCCTGTCTGGGGAAGGAGTGCATGAACCCCAGTATGATCCCGTTTGTGCTTCCCAACATCCTCCTCATAGCTCAGCAAGCCAGCGCCAAGGAGTTCAATGCCCAGATCCTGCCCATGCTGAAGCCTCTCTTCAGGATACAGGAGCCCGTCCAAGTAGGCCGATCATCTTCTCTTGGGGAGACGGTTAATTGATTGTGTGGTGGATTACATTGCATTGACGTTATATCCTTGTAGGAAGACTGTGTTCCCCTGATGTTTTCGTTGCCAGGATTTTTTTGCATTGCTGTATTACAGTAATCTCTTTTTTTGACACTATTTTGATATTTAGCTGCTTTAGGCAGTATTTACTGTTAAATGCTAAAACAATGTCACGTTTATCAATATATGCCTTCACTAAGTAAAAAGTAGAACTAATACACGTGTGTTTCATATTCCCACAACACACTACTACAATCTGTGTCACGTGAGCATTGCATTTGAAACTAACTGAAATGATCACATATTATCCATGCAATAATATCTTACTTTAGCTAATGCCACATTTTCCAGATCATGTTGATCTTCTTGCAAAACATGAACTTGCTGTTGAGCAAAACGCCCCCATCCGACATCTGTGACCATGTACTACCAATGGTCTACCGTGCCCTGGAAGGTGATGCCCCTCAAATACAGGTGAGTTCATAATCTAGTAATGGTCTAGGGGTACGATTTTTGCTTTGGGTGCGAGAGGTCCTGGGTTTAAATCCTGGACGAGCCCGTGCAATTTTTACAACAACAACATAAAACAAACCCATTGAGATGGTCTAATTATTCAATTTTGTGTAACTATTGACTGTGCTTAAGGTTTGTACTTAAAGTATTTAGCCCACAGTAGTATGGACATAAATCAATAGAGAAGTATTATGAACCACTTCAATGGTACTAGACCCATCCTCCAGACAACTAAATGATGAGATAATGATGAATACTTGATTCTTGCTAGTGGTGGGGTGATGTAATATTAATAATTTATAAGTGCCTGTTTACCCACCCAGAGAAATGTAGCCACAGTTTGTGAGTTTGTAACGTTATCTTTGGACACTGCAGTAGAATTGCTCAGAACTGTAGAAATTTACTGTTAATCTAATCAAGGCTGTCCAGACCTTGCATAACAATACTTTTGTGGATTTCCTCAAGAAATTATGATATTTACTTACAACATGAAGTCTGTTGAAATGGCAGGTGTGATGGCTGACACATGTCTCTTTCAGGAGCTCTGTCTGAGCATCATCCCAACGTTTGCAAATTTGATTGACTACACATCAATGAAGAATGCACTGGTCCCTCGCATTAAGAAGTTATGCCTTGGCTCAAATTCACTCAGTGTGAGTTACTCTTTTCTTTCTAGTCAGACTTAGCTGTAGCAGAAGAGTGACTTACTCGCCCACTCAGTTCCTGGGTTCCAGGTTCCCCTTTGAACATGTTTTGTTTCATTTGGTTATGTGGAATTCGTGGCAAATCAACAGCAACACTTATTCTCCAAATCTTGTCACCTCTCGAAATTGCGATGTAATGCTTGCAGTTAAAGTAGTGTCTAGTGACAGTTTGTGTAACAATCGTAGAAAAGATGCATGATGTTGCGAACAATTGTACATATTTGTTTACATAGTAGCGCGAACCATTGTACATAATAATTACAAAGAGGTGATTCGATTGTTTGTAGAAAGTGTAACAGTGAGGTGAATTTTGGAAAAATAATTGTGTTACGTCTCCTTCTTGGGGTTGTAGATGAAACCCTCAAAGTTTAGCACCCGATATGCAAAATGTCTGGGAGAAGTAGCATAACATATATACATGCATGCATGCATGCATGCATGCATACATACATACATACATACATACATGCATAGTAAGATGATGTGAGTTAAATAATTGTGTTAAGGCCAACAATACAAACTACATGATTTCTTCCCGAGTGGAATGTAGAGATTCATACATCATATTACAGGTGCGTGTAAACTCACTGCTGTGTCTGGGCAAGCTGCTTGAGTTCATGGACAAGTGGTATGTGCTGGATGAGATCCTGCCTATCCTGCAGAATGTGAAGTCCCGGGAACCAGCAGTCCTCATGAGCATACTAGGTATGACACGTTATCTGTTTTATATTTGTAACAGCATAATTATTATTAATAATTATTATTATTGTTAATATTTATCTAATTACTTTCAACATTTCGCTTTGCATGATTTTGTTGTTTATATTTCCCTAATTATTTCTATAATTTTGCTTTAATGTGCCTCTGTTTGTGGAAATTAAACCTTTAAAAAATAACATGGCTGTGTTGTGCAGGAATCCTGAAAGTAACTATGTTGCATCCGAAGCTTGGGTTTACGAAGGATGTCCTAGCGAATCGGGTGCTTCCGTTCATCATTCCTCTCTGCATCGACAGCAACCTTAATCTGCATCAGGTAAGGTATACTTTTATTGAAATAAAAAGTAGTTGTTCAGATTGAGACCTTACTGTAAACTGCTGATTTATTACAATGTGGGTCACCTTTTTTCTGTCTGACTATTGTGATACAGTAGTACCTGCCTTCAACGGACCCTACGATGAGCGGACACATGCTATGGTGGGACACTTTCTCAATGTACGGGCTGTTTTACCATGTTAATATCCCTCTGATGAGGGGACACCTGGTTAACGCAGACAGCGGACAGGATATTTTGGTTTTCTGTCCCTGCTAAGGCGGACAGTAATCCTTATTTTCGTGATTTTTTTCTCAAAATATTTTATTTCCAAAATGGCAACGGACAAACAACGTGGTGTGTAGTGGGATAAAACAATGTTTATCGCAGATTGGAATATAAGGCTGTTGGCCGTGAACCCCATTTTCCTGTGCCGGGGGAATGCCAAATGGGCCTGCTTAAACCTACTTAGAATTGCTTTGATAATTCTCAAGAAACAAGTGAACAATGTCAATGACCGAGGGTCAACCTGGCGTTTGTTTGACGCTGCCACCGACATCAATTACTGATGTTGGCTTCGATTTGCGGTTTGAAATTGCAATCGAGATTCACTAATACGCTTCACGTATGAATCAGATAAACAGTCTTAAATGCAATTTAGTATGCAGTACTAATATGACGCTAGGGTGAAATAGCATGCTTCCCATCTAAACGACGTGAAACCAACATGCCAACTCCCAAACCCAAGGCGTTACCGGTGCGTGAAAATACGAATTCGTCATCCGCATATGAAACAATGAATCAATGCTAAGTGGTGCATCATAAATTTATGCTTCGGTCGAGATCAGTTGAAAATCGAGGTGAAACGATTATTAATTCTGCGTATTGTCTAATCAGCTTACATACTGAGTGTGTCAACTCATACGTTTTCGGCTGCTCAAATCCAGGTTATTATTTTCGATTCGTAGGCCTATTAATTCAGTACATCGGCATTCCATAATGGTATACATGCATGTATTTTATTCAGTTAACGATTGAACAGGGTGTGCCATTTAAAAATAATACACGTTGATGCTAGTTGACTCGTTTAATAAGCTCTATAAACTGCATATTGCCGTGTAAAACAGTGCTGCAAGCACACAGTGGCTTCGACAGAATTCTTGGACTTGGTGCAGCGGGTGGCGGTCACTGTTGTTTAGTAGCTCCCTGGTGACAGACATTTGTAGTATATGTACCTCAGTTATATCCTTACTGTACAGCCTGTTTATGTATTATTAAGTTAATTGATAACATCCGTCATCTGCACATGTCTACCATATATGTGTAGTACTGAACCCTCCACTCCAACATGCTTGTCCCTCCGATGAGGGGACACCTGCCATGTTGGGATACTTTTGCTTGGATACAGAAGTGTCCGTTGAAGGCAGGTACTACTGTAATGTTTGGTTAAGCTAGATTTACAATGGAAATTATATAAAGGTTGTGTTGTAAATTAGATTTTTATAGTTATGAATAAAGGAATGCTGCTTTAGGTAATACTTTTTTGTCCTGTCTTAGTTCCGTCATGTCTCTTTCATTTCTCTGTTCATTCTCAGGGTGTGGATCAGTTTCCTACCTCTTGTTCTTTTCCCTTGAAAACTTCTATTTCCACTTTCAAAAGTCCTTCACCTTTGAAGATATGTTGTAACCCATGTTCATGTATCTTGACAACCTCCACCTTCCTTGTTATACCATGTTGTAACCCATGTTCATGTATCTTGACAACCTCCACCTTCCTTGTTATACCATGTTGTAACCCATGTTCATGTATCTTGACAACCTCCACCTTCCTTGTTATACCATGTTGTAACCCATGTTCATGTATCTTGACAACCTCCACCTTCCTTGTTATACCATGTTGTAACCCATGTTCATGTATCTTGACAACCTCCACCTTCCTTGTTATACCATGTTGAGTGCCTCATTATGGCTTGTCCTTAAGTCCACCTTGTTCTTTCCATCCTCCTCCACATCCACATCTCAAAACTTTCCAAGCATTTCATGTCACTTCTTACTGTCCATGTGTCTGCAGCACACATTACTACATTCCATACCAATTCTTTTGCACTGTAGAATTGACTTATTTTTGGTGAATGCAACCTTTCCCATTGGTATCCTATTTTTGACATCTTTGTCACAACGACCATACTACCACAAGTTGGGATTTACTCAGTGTTGTTTCTTTGTACATGTAATAATGATTTCATTGCTGTCGATGCAGGGGTCAGTTGTCTCTAGTAACTGGTTGCAGCTTCAGACCATTTGCACAATCACCACATGTCTAAAACTTCAACTTTCCATTCAGTCCAGGTTAATGTTGCCTCCTGCCTCAGTGTTTCTTGATACCACCTCAGCCTGTGTTGAATGCTATGTCTGGTTACAGTTCAGTGCATACATGTCAGTGGTCAAGGAAATGATGGGCAAGGTGGAATCGGAGCATCGCACCAAGCTGGAGCAACTAGACTCTATGCAACAGGAACAAAGGTCAGTGTCTGTGATGGCTAATTGGAATTTGCAGATTGGTGTAATATTAGGCAACTATGTAACTATGTACTGTGTCTTCCATGAATTGGAGTGAAATGTTATACATTTTATCTGAAATTGTAAAGTTATTTACAGAAAAGTCTGTCAAAGCTTCACTAATATCATCTATCTAATGCTTTATCTTCTTGTACTGCTTTATCTGAAGTAGAGGGAACAAAGTAGAACAGTGCATATTGGATATGAGAAAGTACTTATTCTCACAGAGGATGATAAATGAATTAAATGAACTACTGACTGTGTAAATGCAAGCAGTGTTGAACACAGTACTGACAGATACCTGATAAAGGTGGGCTACGCATAGATAGAAACATCATTTGCACTCTTGATAATAACTTCCGTGTCTACCTGTTATCTTTGCTTTACAAATTAAGATATGTTCCTTTAAAAACACTACACACAAGATAATTATTTGACAATTTAAGACTTGTCAAGATTACTGCCAGTGTAATTTAACATGTCAGTGGTTGTATTTATGTAGTGACTGTGCTGAGAATGGCTTGGCAACAACCGCTTATAGCAGTACCACTTGAGACAGTGTCACAGTTCATCGTTTGCCATGGGTTTATGAATAGTTACGTTGTTGTCCCTTCAGGACACTTCAGTTTGACAGGGAGTCTGTGGAGAGCTCAGGGAAGCTGGTCCCTGGAATCAGTGATAAGAAAAACGAAACAATGGTGAGGCTCAGATTTTATACTTTAATCTGGGATTACATCTAGGAAACAACATTCACCATATGGTGACAGTTCCAGTTTGAATTGAGCCAAGTAGAACCCATGTGGCAGTCTAAAGTTGGACACAGTGAACTGATCTAATAAAAATCTCCACATTATTACCACATAAATCTAATGCATCACTGAAAATCATCAAATGCTCATGTTGCTTACAATTAGATGATGCACCATGTAATATTGTAAACTCAGATATGTGTTAGTTTGAAGACAAATTGAATGTGTACATGTCAGTTGTACATCATAGATTGTTGGCAAAGTGAGGTGCAATCAGATGTGTTTGTCTTACCAGCAGTAAGGATACAATCTCCTATATTCAAGTTGCCTAAAGATAATAATACTTTGACTACAATATTGCCTTAACAATTTATCATATACCATAGCAATACAATAAAAGTATGAATTGTCTTTTGGTGTCATATTATTTTAATATGGATTATTATACAACAATAGATGCGGTATCAGTATTCAGAGGCATAAATGGTAATTTTATTAGGTGAAATATTATGTTAATTTTTATAATATAATGTGCCATAAATTGTAACTTTAGATGGACCAGTTTTTGTCTGGCTTTGGCAACATGTTCAATGGCTCTGTCGGTGCAAGACAAGACACCCCAGCAGTGGCTGCTGGCTCTAAGAGCATCTGCAGTGGGATGGCAACATCTGCAGCCAGGCAGGATGCCCCATTGCCCAACAAACCAGCCAAGGTGAGTAGCAATACTCTGAGCTGACATCTTGCTTATATCTCTTCGGCCTACTGGCACGAGGCAGAAACAAGAGCCCCGGTTAATGCACCATTTCTCATAATCCCCCACATTTCTCCTCCATGTTTTTGGTCATTCTCGTTTGTGTTTTCATGTTTTCATAGTTTAATCTTACAACCACAATATGATGTACTGTATCTGCCACATTATCACCCATGGGCTATTAGGTTGGCCAGAGTGTAAAAGTAGGGTGTGGACTTTAGTGTGAGTGGGGTACTTAAAAACATCACACTGCTGCCCACAGAAAAATAAGTTTTTTAGAACAAGAAGTTTGATTTTGACCCACAAATGAAATTACACATACATGTGTGGAAGAATACAATACAAAATTGATACAAGATAATACAAAAATAGTACACAAAGCACAAAGAAATGGGCCTGTGATTCCTATTAAGACAAATATGTTGCTATTATAGGAGCCACTCATTTATATCAAATTAGCTTTGGCCTCTTTGTTGCCTATAATTTTTAAATAATGTAGGATCAACTTTCTTAAATATTGGAATGTTTAGTTTATCTGGGAATATTCTTGTATTTAGTATTTGGCTTATTAACTTAATGAAAGATTGAATTATTGCAGGTTCAATTATTTTTAGCAATTTTGAAGAAATACCATCAAATCCACAACTGTTTTTGGTGGGTAGATTATTTATTATTTTTTTTACTGTTTTTTCATCTACATTTTGAATCTTGAAAGTTAAGTTTATATGTTTATTTAAATAAGAGCTATAATCTTTGGTACCTTCATGTTTGATATCCTTTGCAATAGTCTGGGTTGAAATTATCATATGTTTCGTATATATTATTTTTAAAGCAAGAAAAAACGTGATTTAAAATATATTTGTTTGTCTGCATGAATTTTTTTTCTTTAGTATCACGTTAAATATGTTTTAAGATTGATTTTAGTGGTTTCATAATTTGCTGAATTTGGGTTTGTTAATTTAAGCTTTTTTATAAAGTTTGTCTCAATGTCTAATTGATATTAACAAGCCTTGAGTGATCCACGTTAATTTCTTGTGTTTGTATTTATTAAATTTGACTAATTTGTTTGGCATGTTTTTGTTTTTTGCACATATCATTTCTTCATATAATATATCATAATTGAAATTTTGGTCAGCAGATGGACTTTAATTTATTATATCGTAAACATCATCTGATTTTATTTTGAGCTTTACATTCTCCATCACCTCTATATTTAATGTGTTTATTTTTACATATTTAGGAGGATCATGTATCCTTAGAGTATTATGCATAATCATAAAATATGGCTTATGATCAGAGAATCATTTAGTTATTATCCCTGCAGTACTTTCTAATATGGATTTATTAAGTTTACAGAATAAATTATCTGCCAGAGTTCCAGCTGTTCTTGTTAATCAAGTGGGAAGGGTTATTTAATGGTAAAGACTGTGCTATTAAGAAAGCTACTGTAGATATTCTCATTTAATTTCAGGAAGTTTATATTAAAATTCCCTGCTATAATGAGTTCACTATTACTGTTTTCTAATGATAATATAATTTGCATAAATTCGTTTATAAATGTGTTTAATTTATTATTACATGTTCTTGGAGGTCTGTATACATTACCAATGGTTAATGTCTTAGATAAATTACTACTGTTTACTTTAACTATTAACCCTTCCCAGTGTTCATAGGTATTGAGGTTCATTTTGACTTCTGATTTATATTGGTTATCAATGTATATTGGTTATCAATGTATATTGCCCTCCTTTGTTGCTGTATGTTTTGTCCTGTGAGATACAGTCACATCCTTGTAAAGAAAATTGTGACAGACATGTGACATCGCTCTCAGCTGTCCAATGTTCTTGTAACAGGCATGAGATTTTTCCATGGAAACACGGATTTCTGTGTTTTGTGAACTCGATTTGGCCATTCTTGTGATTTGTCCAGATCTAATTTTTTTATGTGGGGGGGTTGGGATTGGTAAAACTTGACAAATATCGACAACAAATTCTTTCGATTTTGTGACCGTCATCCTAATATGTTTACAATGTAAACATATTACACTAAATTTGAAATTTATGGTTTTAAGTTCTTCTACAAATGTATTTATTGATTGAATATTTGTACTTAAAATATTGTTGTTTTTCTTAGCAAAGTCATTAAATTTGTCAATATCATAGTAAGAGGAGTGACACATTATTTGTTGTTCATTTGTGTCAGTGTCAAAAGTAATTTTCTGTAGTTTGAAGGGTATCCTTTATTTTACTACTGTTATTACAGAAGTATGTTCGTCTAAACATATTGTGGTAGATACACATTGTGAAATCAATTATATCGTACCTTACATTTCTTAGTAATGTCCTATGCTGTGTAAAAGCTGGTGAGTGAGTAAAGATAAATATCATTGGTTTCTATGAAAAAACATAACAAGAAAAAAAGAGAAAAGCTAACAAGGCTTTGGGTCAATGACATCAAGAGATGTTCAAGGGAGAAAAATAATAAAATATGTGTTTGAACAACTTTGCTTTATGTGTAACAATTAGGCAAATGTATCTAATTTTATAATATAATGCTATGGTACTAGTGCTATCGTCATCATTTAGATATATCAAGTGTAAAACTAATACTATATGACGTCTATCTGCATACAGATATTACATGCAATCAATGTGTCCACCACGAGAATTATATACCAAGACCAAATAACTGCTACAATTTAACACAAGGCTCAGTGTGCGGATGCTAATCTGTAAAATAACCGAAGTACAGCTATGATGCTAACGGTATTGTCATCATCTAGATATATCAAATGTAAACATAATAATAATAATAACTGACATGTGTCTGTACACAGATATCACACAGATGTCACATAGATATCACACAGATATCACATATAGTTAATGTTTTCACTGACAAGACTTATTACATACCAAAAATATTATAATTAGCATAAGTTTCAGCATCCGTAAAGTAACAGATCATAAATGTGCGCTACATTTTAAACAGCACATAATAATACAATGGAAGTACAGTTATGATGCTACCACCATCTCATCATTTAGATGTATCCAGTGTAAAAATAATAATTATGATAAACGACCTATGTGTGTACACAGATATTACATACTCTGACTACCGGTATGCACCAAAACCAAAGTTGCAATAATAAACGTAAAGCTTATTTGTGCATATGCTAATCAGTAAAGTAACTGATCATATGGTTATGCTAAATATTAAGTTTTGTGTCATGTAAGTTCTGTAGCATGAGATGCTCACTTACATGAGATGCTTACTTACATGAGATGTTCACTTACATGAGATGCTTACTTACATGAGATGCTCACTTACATGAGATGTTCACTTACATGAGATGCTCACTTACATGAGATGTTCACGTACATGAGATGTTCACTTACATGAGATGTTCACTTACATGAGATGTTCACTTACATGAGATGTTCACTTACATGAGATGTTTACTTACATCATATGTTCACTTACATGAGATGTTCACTTACATGAGATGCTCACTTACATGAGATGCTCACTTACATGAGATGCTCACTTACATGAGATGTTCACGTACATGAGATGTTCACTTACATGAGATGTTCACTTACATGAGATGTTCACTTACATGAGATGTCCACTTACATGAGATGTTCACTGGTGTTTATTAGTCAGTAGCTTTCCAAATCAGCGTCTGCCTGGACCTCTTGAATTAAGTTGTCCAATGTTTTTATGATCGCTTTGCCGTTATATGTCCAGCAATCGTTGATCATTTTGGACTTCTTCATTTGCTGGATCTTCTTAGCTAGTGATGATCGACGCTGCATCAGATCCTTGTTGACATAAATCAATGATGCATTGTTGTTTTCTCGAAGTCGACGTCTCGCCTGAATAACCACATTGTGCATTTTTCAAATCGGACAATGACCGGTCGCAGCCGCACCCCTGGAGCAGTCTGTCGCCGTCCGAGATGATGTTTGTGTTAACTATCAGGGGTGACACTCCCATTGTTTACACTGGTTAGCACCATGGCAGTGGTGTTCTCTCTCTGGTCAGACTGTGTGATTCCGCAAAAACGTACGTTTGGTTGGCTGGAATATTGTTCTAAATTGTCAAAATAATATGCCCCTTGCTGGTGTTGGATGCACTACAGTATTAACATCAAAAGATGTGTAGACATGGTGTGGTGTGCTAGTGTCAGAATAGGCAATAATGGGGGTAGTTGAATACTGTGTCAAGTGAAAGGTACACTAACTGGAACGACATTGTAGCCAGGCATGTATTTACAAGGTGTCCCTGTCCAGTTACTGTATGCGGTGGAAGTTGTTGTATTTTCTCACTTGTATACAAGCACTATCACAATGAACCATGTTGCATACAGGGCTGTACATTAGAAATGGAACAATCATGCCTTTCACTTCTCTCTGTCTGCAGGTTTCACTTTCGCTTGAAGAGAAACGCCGCCTGGCACAACAACAGGAAGTTCAGCAGAGACTCAAGTCCCAGGATGCATTGCAGCCAATGGCAGCAACAGTGGCGCCTCGCTCCCAGACACGGGATCTCACATCCACATTGCTTGCTAGCGACACAAGAAGTCAGACAAACACTACTTCCATGGCTGGTTTTGGAAGAGGGAGAGGTTCGTCCTCAATGACTGGGGCACCATCAACGTTTTCCCAGCCCTCTGTAGGCCAGACATGTCCCAACTTTGGCGTGTCTGCTGGTTGGCCACAGGTGGCGCCTCCAGCGAGCAAGCAACCAATGAACATGTCAGCACTGGATAATCTTATGCCGACAATTGGGGCTAACCAAAGAAGACAGATGGCAGCACCGCAGGCTGGCAGCATGTTTGGTGCCCAGCCCCAAGGAATGATGGGAAAAGGCATGCCAGGCATGACGGGAAATGTTGGCAGTATGAGTAACACTGGTGTGATGGGTAATTCCAGCATGGTGAGAAACCCGAACAATATGATGAGTAATTCAGGCATGATGGGAAACTCTGGCATGGTAGGTAATTCAAGCATGATGGGAAATTCAGGCATGATGGGTAATTCAGGCATGATGGGAAATTCGAGCATGATGGGAAATTCGGGTATGATGGGAAATGCGGGTATGATGGGGGATGGTATGAGCATTGGAATGAGTCAGGGTTTCTCTTCAACTGGTGCACCGATGACACAACAGATGTCACAGTTTGCAGCAAAACCACTGTCGGCAAAAGACATTGATGACTTTTTGGGCTAATGACAAATCTCACATTCATGTTCATTCAATGACATGCATTCTGTGGTTCATCAATAATAGGTCATTTCTGTCATACACTTTAGCTCACACTGTCACCAGCACATTGACCGGATGTGCGATTTTAATCATTTGCTAGGCAGAAATTTAGCACTGAATGGCTATTACAGGTCAGGTATTATACAGTGAGTATAGATTTCAGATCTTTACAAAACTGAAATTATAATACCTCCGCAACTTGTTGCAATTGGAATAAAATATTTCTTTAAGTATGGTAAGCGCTGCCAATGTTATCAAATAATATATAGATTCCAACAAAAGTGTTTAGGGAATAGGCAAATGTTTGTTTAAATAGAACAAGCATCACATTTCACTATGTGTGTATCATAATTTTACCATAGTTGTATTTTTCAGAAAATCTATGAAACGTAATCCTGCTGAGACTAGTTTGAATGACAAGATCTCAATCTAGTCAATTCGATCATAAATTTTGTATTAGTCCAATGTTCAATGTGGCAATGTTATTTATTTTCATTATCATGAAATTGATAACAAAAAACAGCATCTTAAATTATCCTTATGCATGTGCCTAACTTTCAGAATTTCAAGTTGCTATTTGAGATATATATATATTGTCATGATGTCAGTAAGGGTTTAATATATTATACAGTTATCAGTTGTGTTAAATACAACTTGACAAGATTCATGCATTCCAAGGAATTACTGTTTTTACGTAACATTTGCATTTACATAATATCTTTTCACCCCTTCCATGAAATATGACGCATAACACAATCTCATACAATAATATTGAAATTGTTTTCATTGTCGTCCTCTTTCAAAGATCTTACAAACTCATTTTCTTTTTCTAAATTTTGGTAACACTGGTAGATGGCGATAACGTGTATTTTTGCAATAATTAGATGACTAAAGGTACGCCCTTGTAATAACAGCGACTTGTTTAATATATTTAGACAAAAATTGGCGTATAAATATTTTACATTAAAAATTATTGTTCTGTTCATATTCGTTGCATTCAACAATTTGTAAATGGTATTCCATGTGCGTGCATGAGTGCGTGCGTACGTGGGTGCGTAAGAGGAAAGTAACGTCTAGCGACGCCTTGCGCTTGTATTACGTAACTTGGAACAATCTTAGAAAAGACGCATGACGTTTTAACAGATGTACGTAATTGTCCGCATAGCGTTGCGGACAGTTGTATGTAATAATTACAAATGGTAATTCGATTGTTCCTAGAAAGGGTAATAACGGGATGAATTAAAAAAAAACAGTTCCACGACCCGACCATGGGGTCGTAGATGAACCCCTTAAAGTTTGGCGCTCGAGATACAAAGCGTCTAGGAGGAGTAGCGTAACACACGTCCTCGAGCTGGCTTACGGTGTGACACATATAGCGTCTAGGAGGAGCAGCGTAACACACGTCCTCGAGCTGGCTTACGGTGTGACACATATAGCGTCTAGGAGGAGCAGCGTAACACACGTCCTCGAGCTGGCTTACGGTGTGACACATATAGCGTCTAGGAGGAGCAGCGTAACACACGTCCTCGAGCTGGCTTACGGTGTGACACATATAGCGTCTAGGAGGAGCAGCGTAACACACGTCCTCACGCTCACTTATAGTGTGACACATATAGCGTCTAGGAGGAGTAGCGTAACACACGTCCTCACGCTCACTTATAGTGTGACACATATAGCGTCTAGGAGGAGCAGCATAACACACGTCCTCGAGCTGGCTTACAGTGTGATACATATAGCGTCTAGGAGGAGCAGCGTAACACACGTCCTCACGCTCACTTATAGTGTGACACATATAGCGTCTAGGAGGAGTAGCGTAACACACGTCCTCACGCTCACTTATAGTGTGACACATATAGCATCTAGGAGGAGTAGCGTAACACACGTCCTCGAGCTGGCTTATAGTGTGACACATATAGCGTCTAGGAGGAGCAGCGTAACACACGTCCTCACGCTCACTTATAGTGTGACACATATAGCGTCAAGGAGGAGTAGCGTAACACACGTCCTCACGCTCACTTATAGTGTGACACATATAGCGTCTAGGAGGAGCAGCGTAACACACGTCCTCACGCTCACTTATAGTGTGACACATATAGCGTCTAGGAGGAGTAGCGGAACACACGTCCTCACGCTCACTTATAGTGTGACACATAGCGTCTAGGAGGAGTAGCGTAACACACGTCCTCGAGCTGGCTTATAGTGTGACACATATAGCGTCTAGGAGGAGCAGCGTAACACACGTCCTCACGCTCACTTATAGTGTGACACATATAGCGTCTAGGAGGAGTAGCGTAACACACGTCCTCACGCTCACTTATAGTGTGACACATATAGCGTCTAGGAGGAGTAGCGTAACACACGTCCTCACGCTCACTTATAGTGTGACACATATAGCGTCTAGGAGGAGTAGCGTAACACACGTCCTCGAGCTGGCTTATAGTGTGACACATATAGCGTCTAGGAGGAGCAGCGTAACACACGTCCTCACGCTCACTTATAGTGTGACACATATAGCGTCTAGGAGGAGTAGCGTAACACACGTCCTCACGCTCACTTATAGTGTGATACATATAGCGTCTAGGAGGAGTAGCGTAACACACATCCACGAGCTCGCTTATAGTGTGACACATATAGCGTCTAGGAGGAGCAGCGTAACACACGTCCTCACGCTCACTTATAGTGTGACACATATAGCGTCAAGGAGGAGTAGCGTAACACACGTCCTCACGCTCACTTATAGTGTGACACATATAGCGTCTAGGAGGAGCAGCGTAACACACGTCCTCACGCTCACTTATAGTGTGATACATGTAGCGTCTAGGAGGAGTAGCGTAACACACGTCCTCAAGCTGGCTTACAGTGTGACACATATATAGCGTCTAGGAGGAGCAGCGTAACACACGTCCTCGAGCTGGCTTACGGTGTGACACATATAGCGTCTAGGAGGAGCAGCATAACACACGTCCTCGAGCTGGCTTACAATGTGACACATATAGCGTCTAGGAGGAGCAGCGTAACACACGTCCTCACGCTCACTTATAGTGTGACACATATAGCGTCTAGGAGGAGTAGCGTAACACACGTCCTCACGCTCACTTATAGTGTGACACATATAGCGTCTAGGAGGAGTAGCGTAACACACGTCCTCGAGCTGGCTTATAGTGTGACACATATAGCGTCTAGGAGGAGCAGCGTAACACACGTCCTCACGCTCACTTATAGTGTGACACATATAGCGTCTAGGAGGAGTAGCGTAACACACGTCCTCACGCTCACTTATAGTGTGATACATATAGCGTCTAGGAGGAGTAGCGTAACACACATCCACGAGCTCGCTTATAGTGTGACACATATAGCGTCTAGGAGGAGCAGCGTAACACACGTCCTCACGCTCACTTATAGTGTGACACATATAGCGTCTAGGAGGAGCAGCGTAACACACGTCCTCACGCTCACTTATAGTGTGATGCATATAGCGTCTAGGAGGAGTAGCGTAACACACGTCCTCAAGCTGGCTTACAGTGTGACACATATAGCGTCTAGGAGGAGCAGCGTAACACACGTCCTCACGCTCACTTATAGTGTGACACATATAGCGTCTAGGAGGAGCAGCGTAACACACGTCCTCGAGCTGGCTTACAGTGTGACACATATAGCGTCTACGAGGAGCAGCGTAACACACGTCCTCGAGCTGGCTTACAGTGTGACACATATAGCGTCTAGGAGGAGCAGCGTAACACACGTCCTCGAGCTGGCTTACGGTGTGACACATATAGCGTCTAGGAGGAGCAGCGTAACACACATCCTCACGCTCACTTATAATGTGACACATATAGCGTCTAGGAGGAGCAGCGTAACACACGTCCTCGAGCTGGCTTACAGTGTGACACATATAGCGTCTACGAGGAGCAGCGTAACACACGTCCTCGAGCTGGCTTACAGTGTGACACATATAGCGTCTAGGAGGAGCAGCGTAACACACGTCCTCACGCTCACTTATAGTGTGACACATATAGCGTCTAGGAGGAGTAGCGTAACACACGTCCTCACGCTCACTTATAGTGTGACACATATAGCGTCTAGGAGGAGCAGCGTAACACACGTCCTCACGCTCACTTATAGTGTGACACATATAGCGTCTAGGAGGAGTAGCGTAACACACGTCCTCACGCTCACTTATAGTGTGACACATATAGCGTCTAGGAGTAGCGTAACACACGTCCTCGAGCTGGCTTATAGTGTGACACATATAGCGTCTAGGAGGAGCAGCGTAACACACGTCCTCACGCTCACTTATAGTGTGACACATATAGCGTCTAGGAGGAGCAGCGTAACACACGTCCTCACGCTCACTTATAGTGTGACACATATAGCGTCTAGGAGGAGCAGCGTAACACACGTCCTCACGCTCACTTATAGTGTGACACATATAGCGTCTAGGAGGAGTAGCGTAACACACGTCCTCGAGCTGGCTTATAGTGTGACACATATAGCGTCTAGGAGGAGCAGCGTAACACACGTCCTCACGCTCACTTATAGTGTGACACATATAGCGTCTAGGAGGAGTAGCGTAACACACGTCCTCACGCTCACTTATAGTGTGATACATGTAGCGTCTAGGAGGAGTAGCGTAACACACATCCACGAGCTCGCTTATAGTGTGACACATATAGCGTCTAGGAGGAGCAGCGTAACACACGTCCTCACGCTCACTTATAGTGTGACACATATAGCGTCTAGGAGGAGCAGCGTAACACACGTCCTCACGCTCACTTATAGTGTGATGCATATAGCGTCTAGGAGGAGTAGCGTAACACACGTCCTCAATCTGGCTTATAGTGTGATACATGTAGCGTCTAGGAGGAGTAGCGTAACACACGTCCTCAAGCTCGCTTACAGTGTGATACATATAGCTTCTAGGAGGAGTAGCGTAACACACGTCCTCAATCTGGCTTATAGTGTGATACATATAGCGTCTAGGAGGAGTAGCGTAACACACGTCCTCAAGCTGGCTTACGGTGTGATACATATAGCGTCTAGGAGGTGTAGCGTAACACACGTCCTGAAGCTGGCTACATGACGACATGATTTGATATGCCCAGTGGGCGGTAACAGTTTACGTACCACACGTCCTCGAGCTGGCTTATAGTGTGACACATATAGCGTCTAGGAGGAGCAGCGTAACACACGTCCTCACGCTCACTTATAGTGTGACACATATAGCGTCTAGGAGGAGTAGCGTAACACACGTCCTCACGCTCACTTATAGTGTGACACATATAGCGTCTAGGAGGAGCAGTGTAACACACGTCCTCACGCTCACTTATAGTGTGACACATATAGCGTCTAGGAGGAGTAGCGTAACACACGTCCTCACGCTCACTTATGGTGTGACACATATAGCGTCTAGGAGGAGTAGCGTAACACACGTCCTCACGCTCACTTATAGTGTGACACATATAGCGTCTAGGAGGAGCAGCATAACACACGTCCTCGAGCTGGCTTACAGTGTGACACATATAGCGTCTAGGAGGAGCAGCGTAACACACGTCCTCACGCTCACTTATAGTGTGACACATATAGCGTCTAGGAGGAGTAGCGTAACACACGTCCTCACGCTCACTTATAGTGTGACACATATAGCGTCTAGGAGGAGTAGCGTAACACACGTCCTCGAGCTGGCTTATAGTGTGACACATATAGCGTCTAGGAGGAGCAGCGTAACACACGTCCTCACGCTCACTTATAGTGTGACACATATAGCGTCTAGGAGGAGTAGCGTAACACACGTCCTCACGCTCACTTATAGTGTGACACATATAGCGTCTAGGAGGAGTAGCGTAACACACGTCCTCACGCTCACTTATAGTGTGACACATATAGCGTCTAGGAGGAGTAGCGTAACACACGTCCTCGAGCTGGCTTATAGTGTGACACATATAGCGTCTAGGAGGAGCAGCGTAACACACGTCCTCACGCTCACTTATAGTGTGACACATATAGCGTCTAGGAGGAGTAGCGTAACACACGTCCTCACGCTCACTTATAGTGTGATACATATAGCGTCTAGGAGGAGTAGCGTAACACACATCCACGAGCTCGCTTATAGTGTGACACATATAGCGTCTAGGAGGAGCAGCGTAACACACGTCCTCACGCTCACTTATAGTGTGACACATATAGCGTCTAGGAGGAGCAGCGTAACACACGTCCTCACGCTCACTTATAGTGTGAGGCATATAGCGTCTAGGAGGAGTAGCGTAACACACGTCCTCAAGCTGGCTTACAGTGTGACACAAATAGCGTCTAGGAGGAGCAGCGTAACACACGTCCTCACGCTCACTTATAGTGTGACACATATAGCGTCTAGGAGGAGCAGCGTAACACACGTCCTCGAGCTGGCTTACAGTGTGACACATATAGCGTCTACGAGGAGCAGCGTAACACACGTCCTCGAGCTGGCTTACAGTGTGACACATATAGCGTCTAGGAGGAGCAGCGTAACACACGTCCTCGAGCTGGCTTACGGTGTGACACATATAGCGTCTAGGAGGAGCAGCGTAACACACGTCCTCACGCTCACTTATAATGTGACACATATAGCGTCTAGGAGGAGCAGCGTAACACACGTCCTCGAGCTGGCTTACAGTGTGACACATATAGCGTCTACGAGGAGCAGCGTAACACACGTCCTCGAGCTGGCTTACAGTGTGACACATATAGCGTCTAGGAGGAGCAGCGTAACACACGTCCTCACGCTCACTTATAGTGTGACACATATAGCGTCTAGGAGGAGTAGCGTAACACACGTCCTCACGCTCACTTATAGTGTGACACATATAGCGTCTAGGAGGAGTAGCGTAACACACGTCCTCGAGCTGGCTTATAGTGTGACACATATAGCGTCTAGGAGGAGCAGCGTAACACACGTCCTCACGCTCACTTATAGTGTGACACATATAGCGTCTAGGAGGAGTAGCGTAACACACGTCCTCACGCTCACTTATAGTGTGACACATATAGCGTCTAGGAGGAGCAGCGTAACACACGTCCTCACGCTCACTTATAGTGTGACACATATAGCGTCTAGGAGGAGTAGCGTAACACACGTCCTCACGCTCACTTATAGTGTGACACATATAGCGTCTAGGAGTAGCGTAACACACGTCCTCGAGCTGGCTTATAGTGTGACACATATAGCGTCTAGGAGGAGCAGCGTAACACACGTCCTCACGCTCACTTATAGTGTGACACATATAGCGTCTAGGAGGAGTAGCGTAACACACGTCCTCACGCTCACTTATAGTGTGACACATATAGCGTCTAGGAGGAGCAGCGTAACACACTTCCTCACGCTCACTTATAGTGTGACACATATAGCGTCTAGGAGGAGTAGCGTAACACACGTCCTCGAGCTGGCTTATAGTGTGACACATATAGCGTCTAGGAGGAGCAGCGTAACACACCTCCACACGCTCACTTATAGTGTGACACATATAGCGTCTAGGAGGAGTAGCGTAACACACGTCCTCACGCTCACTTATAGTGTGACACATATAGCGTCTAGGAGGAGCAGCGTAACACACGTCTTCACGCTCACTTATAGTGTGACACATATAGCGTCTAGGAGGAGTAGCGTAACACACATCCACGAGCTCGCTTATAGTGTGACACATATAGCGTCTAGGAGGAGCAGCGTAACACACGTCCTCACGCTCACTTATAGTGTGACACATATAGCGTCTAGGAGGAGCAGCGTAACACACGTCCTCACGCTCACTTATAGTGTGATGCATATAGCGTCTAGGAGGAGTAGCGTAACACACGTCCTCAATCTGGCTTATAGTGTGATACATGTAGCGTCTAGGAGGAGTAGCGTAACACACGTCCTCAAGCTCGCTTACAGTGTGATACATATAGCTTCTGATAGGAGTAGCGTAACACACGTCCTCAATCTGGCTTATAGTGTGATACATATAGTGTCTAGGAGGAGTAGCGTAACACACGTCCTCAAGCTGGCTTACGGTGTGATACATATAGCGTCTAGGAGGTGTAGCGTAACACACGTCCTGAAGCTGGCTACATGACGACATGATTTGATATGCCCAGTGGGCGGTAACAGTTTACGTACCACGCTGTGCGTGCTTTCTACCATTGTTCAGAGTTTGTGATCTACGTTAAACCGGCACATAAGTTCCTTCGTACGAACGCTTCGAGAAACCCGCAGTGGTACATGTTTTTTTGGGCCATGAAGATGTATCCATCATTGCCCTGTCAAAATTTAACTTGTTAGTGTAAGGAGTCTCAAGTAATTATACTCCAAACAGCCAAATATTGGCTAACGCTGGAATGTGTGGTGGTCTGTGCGTGTCTGTGTCCACCATTGTCTGTAACCAGGTACTCATTTATACAGCTGAGTGAACTGTGGCAACGTGGGATTAACGAAATTGCCAAAGCTTCGAAACGGCAGCAAGAGGATTCGAACCCGGGTTCTATCGATTGAGAGTTCGACGTTCTAAACGCCGCTCCACCGCCCCCCACTTCTATTGATCTTAGACAATTAGTTGAATATGATCGGTTTATTAGAAAAGCGGCAAAATGAAGAACATTTCAGCCTCAATAAAGCAGTTATCGTGGAGCGAGTGAAACAAGACTTGAACCATGCAGGCGGGTCGCTGCAGACAAGCCATCCCCGTGGGCCCCCGGGCACAAACCATCCTCGGGGGCCCCCAGGCACAAACCATTCCCGTGGGCCCCCGGGCACAAACCATCCCAGTGGGCCCCCGGGCACAAACCATCCCCGTGGGCCCCGGGCACAAACTATCCCCGTGGGCCCCCGGGCACAAACCATCCCCGGGGGCCCCCGGGCACAAACCATCCCCGGGGGCCCCGGGCACACCTTCAAAATGTTAGCCCCATATATGCGAAACTGATGGAGATACGAGAGAACAGACATACGGGCACACGGAGTCACAAACTACTTTGTGTTTAAGATTATAGACGAGTTACAATGATTGTGTTGTGATTTTTTCCCTCAAATATACATCCTTCTTTTTAAAATGAGTATACAATATAGGCTTCAACATGGAAATATCATGTTTTTGTATACTTACTTAACTGCCAGTATGCTTTTAAATTATCTTGCATAAGGTCTGCTGCCAGAGCATTGGAGTATTCGGTCTAATCGTCAAGACGAACACCGTTGTATTTCTACATTCACTATACATAACAGTCGCATTTAACGGCAGGGAAGAGGTGATTCCATTGCTTGCACAGACACCAGGGGCGTCTTGGAGATCGTTGGGTCAACGTCTAATCCTACACATCACGCATGGCAACGTCCACGTCGCTCGATTTATTGGCCACCGATTCGTAATCATCTCTTCGAATCTGGTCCAAGTAGAGGCACGATATCAAGTAGAGCTTAGCGTTTCATTTTCGTCTCCATGAATTTTTAATAGGCACATGATGCTTGGCACTAGCGAGCTCGTGCGTAAGTCTCTCGGCGGATGTCACAGCCGGAAGGTTCGTCCTCGCAATCGCATGCAGCCGTCACGTTTACAACAACATGGTGTTGATGTTGGTAAGTGATAGAGGGGTCTACAATACAGTGATAGAGGGGTCTACAATACAGTGATAGAGGGATCTACAATAGAGTGATAGAGGGGTCTACAATACAGTGATAGAGGAGTCTACAATACAGTGATAGAGGGGTCTACAATACAGTGATAGAGGGGTCTACAATACAGAGATAGATGGGTCTACAATACAGTGATAGAGGGGTCTACAATACAGTGATAGAGGGGTCTACAATACAGTGATAGAGGGGTCTATAATACAGTGATAGAGGGGTCTACAATACAGTGATAGAGGGGTCTACAATACAGTGATAGAGGGGTCTACAATACAGTGATAGAGGGGTCTACAATACAGTGATAGAGGAGTCTACAATACAGTGATAGAGGGGTCTACAATACAGTGATAGAGGGGTCTACAATACAGTGATAGAGGGGTCTACAATACAGTGATAGAGGGGTCTACAATACAATGATAGAGGGGTCTACAATACAGTGATAGAGGGGTCTACAATACAGTGATAGAGGGGTCTACAATACAGTGATAGAGGGGTCTACAATACAGTGATAGAGGGGTCTACAATACAATGATAGAGGGGTCTACAATACAGTGATAGAGGAGTCTACAATACAGTGATAGAGGGGTCTACAATACAGTGATAGAGGGGTCTACAATACAGTGATAGAGGGGTCTACAATACAGTGATAGAGGGGTCTACTATTGTATAGTGAGTATCGCTGTTTAGATTTCTTTCAATTGTGCCATCTACTGTTTTGTAAGAATTGAAGATCTCTCTTCGTTTTGTACGGCAGCTTGGCAAAAACAGGCCGTATATTCTAACCTGATATGAATCACGTATGTGGGAAATACGGGGAACTTGTTTATATGTTCCCCATGGATCATACGGCCACTGTCCATAACTATGTTTACTGACGTTAAAAATAACGCGGCTCCTTTTACCTCCCAGAAACCAACGCACGATCACAGCGTCATCAAGCCAACGATACAATAATCATGTCAATGCGTGGATTTGTTTAAAATACTTAGAATATCACTGTCGATATCGGCGTATGTTGTACCTTCAGTGATCTCGGACTGACGCGCTGTGTATGACCGTTTCGTCGTTATTGTCACCAATTCCAGTGTCACCGAAGGTCATCCACAGACAGGCCTGGTGACAGCTGACAACAATGGAGGCGGCGAATGACACACCACGACTGTCTGTGCAGACCGACTCGTCAGGTAGGGCTGGTATACGGCGGCCGTGTGTGTGTGTGTGTGCGTGCGTGCGTGCGTGCGTTCGTGCGTGCGTGCGTGCGTGCGTGCGTGCGTGCGTGTATGTGTGTGTTTGCACGTATACATGTCCTCTCACTACATAAACTTCCATGTATGGAACAATGTCTTAAAAGGAACACTTTTTAAAACCTGTTTTGCCCTGCGAAGCCCCAACATGTTCCACATAGCAAATTTACAACACCAACAAATGGTGTTACACCACACAATCATCGCCGGTTAAGGACTGTGCTTTGCCTCGATCCAGGGCGTCCGGTTGTCGCTGTGCCGCGCTACACCCGGGCCCAGTACAACGCCCAGGCCCGACAGCCTCCCGGTCAGCCACGGACGAAGAGACGCAGGAAGAAAGCGACACGCCGGACGAAGGGGCTCCCGCCAGGAGGGCGTCTGCCGCCCATGGAAGATGCCATTCGGTAAGTGTTCCGTCGACCTACGCTCGTTATAGCTTTGCAACGTTTTTGCATCCGATTATTATTATTATTTCGCTCGTATTCACCGGGTCGAAACATTTTATTTTACGGT
>BSQZ01000009.1:2208251-2390751 GCA_033239005.1 Lamellibrachia satsuma
CGGGGGTCGGAGTCTTGGGAATTAATATTTCAAAAGGGTTGTAGCGGAAGCTACAATGGTGGAATTAATTTGTTTTCTATGTCATCGTAAAGATAACAATAACGCCTACACATTAGTCGGTGGATGTAGCAGCAAATGTGAATACCAGTTTGTAATCAATAGCTAAGGTCTCTCAGTTCTGGAATCAACCTAGTTGCTCTTTTTGCAACGTTTTTTAGTTTATCTTTGCCCTTCTTATAATATCGCCTAATTTGTACATGGGCATAATTAGCACGTGTATTATATAACGCGATTAAGAATCTGCCAAGAATTTGATTACATTTGAAGCTGCAATTCCACATTAGTCTGACGCGGAGTATTGATTCATGTCTGTACTAAGTATTACTCTTAATTCCTTTTCTGCTATAGTTGTTGTACCGAGTACTCAGTACAGTACCCCCCCCCCATTTAATATTCTCTATCTATGTTTCCATGTCCTATGTGTAAGCATTTAGGGGAACAACGTGCAAAACGGGTCCCTTCATCAAGATTTGCCATAAAGTTGACATTTTATATTTGAAAAATTTTTTTTCTACGGAATCATATTTTCCACTTATCTTACTTTAAAACACCGACCGATTTTTTTTTCTTTAAAAATGGTGTGTCCACGCCGTACGTTGTCCACACTCGTACCATGCACAGTCCTGGTGTCCACGCCGTACGATATCCACACTCGTACCATGCACAGTCCTGGTGTGTCCACGCCGTACGTTGTCCACACTCGTACCTTGCACAGTCCTGGTGTGTCCACGCCGTACGTTGTCCACACTCGTACCATGCACAGTCCTGGTGTCCTCGCCGTACGTTGTCCACACTCGTACCATGCACAGTCCTGGTGTCCACGCTGTACGTTGTCTACACTCGTACCATGCACAGTCCTGGTGTCCACGCCGTACGTTGTCTACACTCGTACCACGCACAGTCCTGGTGTCCACGCCGTACGTTGTCCACACTCGTACAATGCACAGTCCTGGTGTGTCCACGCCGTACGTTGTCCACACTCGTACCATGCACAGTCCTGGTGTCCACGCGGTACGTTGTCCACACTCGTACCACGCACAGTCCTGGTGTCCACGCCGTACGTTGTCTACACTCGTACCATGCACAGTCCTGGTGTCCACGCCGTACGTTGTCCACACTCGTACCACGCACAGTCCTGGTGTCCACGCCGTACGTTGTCCACACTCGCACCATGCACAGTCCTGGTGTGTCCACGCCGTACGTTGTCCACACTCGTACCATGCACAGTCCTGGTGTCCTCGCCGTACGTTGTCTACACTCGTACCATGCACAGTCCTGGTGTCCACGCCGTACGTTGTCTACACTCGTACCATGCACAGTCCTGGTGTCCACGCTGTACGTTGTCTACACTCGTACCATGCACAGTCCTGGTGTCCACGCCGTACGTTGTCTACACTCGTACCATGCACAGTCCTGGTGTGTCCACGCTGTACGTTGTCTACACTCGTACCATGCACAGTCCTGGTGTCCACGCCGTACGTTGTCTACACTCGTACCATGCACTGTCCTGGTGTCCACGCCGTACGTTGTCTACACTCGTACCATGCACAGTCCTGGTGTGTCCACGCCGTACGTTGTCCACACTCGTACCATGCACAGTCCTGGTGTCCACGCCGTACGTTGTTCACACTCGTACCATGCACAGTCCTGGTGTCCACGCCGTACGTTGTCCACACTCGTACCATGCACAGTCCTGGTGTCCACGCCGTACGTTGTCTACACTCCTACCGTGCACAGTCTTGGAGTCCACGCCGTACGTTGTCTACACTCGTACCATGCACAGTCCTGGTGTGTCCACGCTGTACGTTGTCCACACGCGTACCATGCACAGTCATGGTGTGTCCACGCTGTACGTTGTCCACACGCGTACCATGCACAGTCCTGGTGTGTCCACGCCGTACGTTGTTCACACTCGTACCATGCACAGTCCTGGTGTCCACGCCGTACGTTGTTCACACTCGTATCATGCACAGTCCTGGTGTCCACGCCGTACGTTGTTCACACTCGTACCATGCACAGTCCTGGTGTCCACGCTGTACGTTGTCTACACTCGTACCATGCACAGTCCTGGTGTCCACGCCGTACGTTGTCTTCACTCGTACAATGCACAGTCCTGGTGTGTCCACGCTGTACGTTGTTCACACTCGTACCATGCACAGTCATGGTGTCCACGCCGTACGTTGTCTACACTCCTACCGTGCACAGTCTTGGAGTCCACGCCGTACGTTGTCTACACTCGTACCATGCACAGTCCTGGTGTGTCCACGCTGTACGTTGTCCACACGCGTACCATGCACAGTCATGGTGTGTCCACGCTGTACGTTGTCCACACGCGTACCATGCACAGTCCTGGTGTGTCCACGCCGTACGTTGTTCACACTCGTACCATGCACAGTCCTGGTGTCCACGCCGTACGTTGTTCACACTCGTACCATGCACAGTCCTGGTGGCCACGCCGTACGTTGTCTTCACTCGTACCATGCACAGTCCTGGTGTGTCCACGCTGTACGTTGTCTACACTCGTACCATGCACAGTCCTGGTGTCCACGCCGTACGTTGTTCACACTCGTACCATGCACAGTCCTGGTGTCCACGCTGTACGTTGTTCACACTCGTACCATGCACAGTCCTGGTGTCCACGCCGTACGTTGTCTACACTCGTACCATGCACAGTCCTGGTGTTCACGCCGTACGTTGTTCACACTCGTACCATGCACAGTCCTGGTGTCCACGCCGTACGTTGTCTACACTCGTACCATGCACAGTCCTGGTGTCCACGCCGTACGTTGTTCACACTCGTACCATGCACAGTCCTGGTGTCCACGCCGTACGTTGTTGACACTCGTACCATGCACAGTCCTGGTGTCCACGCTGTACGTTGTCTACACTCGTACCATGCACAGTCCTGGTGTCCACGCCGTACGTTGTCTTCACTCGTACCATGCACAGTCCTGGTGTGTCCACGCTGTACGTTGTCTACACTCGTACCATGCAGAGTCCTGGTGTCCACGCTGTACGTTGTCCACACGCGTACCATGCACAGTCCTGGTGTGTCCACGCCGTACGTTGTTCACACTCGTACCATGCACAGTCCTGGTGTCCACGCTGTACGTTGTCTACACTCGTACCATGCACAGTCCTGGTGTCCACGCCGTACGTTGTCTTCACTCGTACCATGCACAGTCCTGGTGTGTCCACGCTGTACGTTGTTCACACTCGTACCATGCACAGTCCTGGTGTCCACGCCGTACGTTGTCTACACTCCTACCATGCACAGTCTTGGAGTCCACGCCGTACGTTGTCTACACTCGTACCATGCACAGTCCTGGTGTGTCCACGCTGTACGTTGTCCACACGCGTACCATGCACAGTCATGGTGTGTCCACGCTGTACGTTGTTCACACTCGTACCATGCACAGTCCTGGTGGCCACGCCGTACGTTGTCTTCACTCGTACCATGCACAGTCCTGGTGTGTCCACGCTGTACGTTGTCTACACTCGTACCATGCACAGTCCTGGTGTCCACGCCGTACGTTGTTCACACTCGTACCATGCACAGTCCTGGTGTCCACGCTGTACGTTGTTCACACTCGTACCATGCACAGTCCTGGTGTCCACGCCGTACGTTGTCTACACTCGTACCATGCACAGTCCTGGTGTTCACGCCGTACGTTGTTCACACTCGTACCATGCACAGTCCTGGTGTCCACGCCGTACGTTGTCTACACTCGTACCATGTACAGTCCTGGTGTCCACGCCGTACGTTGTTCACACTCGTACCATGCACAGTCCTGGTGTCCACGCCGTACGTTGTTGACACTCGTACCATGCACAGTCCTGGTGTCCACGCTGTACGTTGTCTACACTCGTACCATGCACAGTCCTGGTGTCCACGCCGTACGTTGTCTTCACTCGTACCATGCACAGTCCTGGTGTGTCCACGCTGTACGTTGTCTACACTCGTACCATGCACAGTCCTGGTGTCCACGCCGTACGTTGTTCACACTCTTACCATGCACAGTCCTGGTGTCCACGCCGTACGTTGTTCACACTCGTACCATGCAGAGTCCTGGTGTCCACGCCGTACGTTGTTCACACTCTTACCATGCACAGTCCTGGTGTCCACGCCGTACGTTGTTCACACTCGTACCATGCACAGTCCTGGTGTCCACGCTGTACGTTGTTCACACTCGTACCATGCACAGTCCTGGTGTCCACGCCGTACGTTGTCCACACTCGTACCATGCACAGTCCTGGTGTCCACGCCGTACGTTGTTCACACTCGTACCATGCACAGTCCTGGTGTCCACGCCGTACGTTGTCCACACTCGTACCATGCACAGTCCTGGTGTCCACGCCGTACGTTGTCCACACTCGTACCATGCACAGTCATGGTGTCCACGCCGTACGTTGTCCACACTCGTACCATGCACTGTTGCAAATCCTGGTGCATAGGCCGTACCAACAACATACTGACCAAAGCGTGGCCCTGGTGGCAAAGACTGAGGGGCCCATTTTGGCTTCTGGCTTCTGGATTTTCGCCTTTTTGTATAATTATTATTACTAACATTTATATAGCGCTATATATCCGGGACCAGCCCCTTCATAGGCGCCTACACACATTATAAGATGTACATGGAATCATAAGAAATTTTTTAGAATATATGTGTGTGTGCGTTCGTGCGTGCGTGCGTGCGTGCGTGCGTGCGTGCGTGCGTGTGTGTACTGGTAAATGTAATTTTAGACTAAGCTTAAATAGACTTGTTATATTAAGTAACTAAAATACATGGCGAAGTTACTGAAATATTTAAATTATTAAATAACTAGCTATAATATATTCAAATTAATTAAAATATACCATATAATAAATACATGAATAAATAGAAAAATACATGTTCAAAAAACATTTTCTTCCTTAGTGGAAGTAAGCCAGCTTAAATAAATGAGTTTTAAGGAGAGTCTTGAACTTAGTCAGATTGTCTATTCGTCGCATGTTTTCTGACAAAGAGTTCCAAAGTGTAGGTCCGGACACCGAGAAAGCTCGCTCGCCGTAGCCCTCTAGGTTGTAGCGCGGAACTACCAGCAGATCGAAGGTTGCGGGTGGGCAAGTAGGGTGTTACAAGATCTCAGATATACCCTAGTGCAAGGCCATGCAAGGCAGTAAATATGAGGACAGTAGTTTATACTTGACCCGCCAACGAACGGGAAGCCAGTGCAACTCGATCAACACAGGAGTTATGTGCTGGTGCTTTCGCTGTCTTGCGATCAGTCTGGCCGCTGAATTCTGCATCATCTGCAGCTTGTTCATGAGTGCCTCCGTGATACCATACAGCACTGCGTTGCTGTAATCCAGTCGTGATATCACTAGGGCAAAGACCGGTCCGTGCACTTTAAATCGAATATGCACATATCAGAGCACACACAACTGGCTTATATACACCAGGGTTTCCATTGTTTTCAAAATGGAAATGGAAATGTGACATTTGGAAAACAGTACTAATATTTCAAAAAGTGTGACAAACAATGTTTTAGAACTCACTCGTTTGGATTTTCGTTTCGCGCTTCCGACCAACGTTCGATTCCTTGTGAATTACTTAGAAATGACACCATCACATTTACTGCATGTATAATACAATAAAGCCGAACGGGGGGGGGGGGCGTTTTTTATGGGGGGTTCCCATTGTGTACGTTGTTCCTCTACATAGAATTTCTTCTGTTATTTTCCAAATGATAAGCTTGTTGACAACCTGGAAACAAATATCAAACAATTACAAATGATAAGCTTGTTGACAACCTGGAAACAACGTCTATTGTGTAGAACAAGAAATGTGTGACTGAAACCTTCACACAATACTTGCGCTTAATGTAGTGTAATTGTCATAATTACTATAGACGATAATTGTCATAATTACTATTGTGTGTTGATTATTTTATTTTAATTGCATATATTAGATTATCGGTTGTTATTCTGTCATTGTTGCTGTTAAAGCAACATGATTATAATCAACATTCTTATTTATCGACTAAATGTTTGATGGTTGCAACCCCAGCTTCTTGTAGCGCAGTTTAAGAACATATCTGGTATTGTATCCGCAACTCCAAATTGTACCACCAAGCCATGAACATTATTATCATAAGTTTTGAATAGGAAACTGTGCAGTAGGCATGACACTAGTTCCATACTACGGGTTGGTCACAGTATATGCAACGAGTCGCAAACGTGAATCTGGAGGCCATGGAAGACAATATTTATTATCTAATGGCATTCAATGGTGTATGTGATGTGTCACACATATGAGTACACACTTACAGGTTAATGGGTTATTCTAGGCCACCGGCCTATGTTGGTAGTACTTGGTACCCATATCCCAGGCTATCCCAGTGCTCATCTAGTCTAGCTTTGAACTGAGGGACTGTATTGGCATCCACCACATTTTGCGGGAGTCCGTTCAACAGATCGATCACTCTGATCTAAGAGAATCTCTACCTAGTCAGTCTGGCTCTCGGTTTGAAAATCTTCATTGTGTGTCCTCTGGTACGTCCAGGCTGTCTCATTTCGAAGAATTTACTAGCTTCTACGTTTTCCAGTCCGTTTAATATTTAGAAAGTTTCAATTAGGTCGCCTCTTTGCCTCCGGCAGTATACATTGTGGTGTATTCATATAAAGATAAGATAATCGGAGCACTTGCAAGTTATGTACTCCGAACATGTTTAAATAAAGGCAGAGGAACAGGCGTTCTTCCAACCGTTCCAAAGACGACCACTAATTCTGAATATTACATCATTAATGTAGAGATATACGTCGCACGTACTATGACGCTGTTATGACGTCACATTGTCGCTGGTGGCATCGCAAGTGTAGTTGAACAAGTTCACATTTAGAAACGACTTTCAAACAAACATGCCTGTTGACTTAGACACGTGGTCGTTAAAAATCCAGAAACCGGTGATGCTCAACTACAAGACTAGGCAGAAGGCGGAAGTCGCGAATACCGAACTAGACAAACTGTTCGTATTGGCTCGGGTTTACTTTCGTTTCGACAGTTCAGTTATTTGTTTTGTTTGTATTGGCTCCGGTTTACTTTCGTTTCGACAGTTCAGTTATTTGTTTTGTTTCATGTCATCTTAAAATTAGTAGCCAAAATGTAAATCACCAGACGTCGATTGGGCCGCTCTTCCGGGCCAAGCAATAGCGTGTGGTGTTGAGCGACGTTTATCTGTGATGTAAGAAGATCACTTGGTGTTTAATTTGTCACTGATGATAAACGATCAAATGCAGACAGTAACACGGGTGACAGACATTTCTGAATCACACTCCCACGACCGTTTCTAGCGTTCTCCTAGATGCTCATAGTGTGTACGTTCGTGTACGTCATGATGTGATGTTCATTCAAATGACTGCCTCCAACCAACATCTTCTCTTGTTTCTTTGTTTATCCCAGATCGCATCCATCCATCTCATGTGCAATATTCCTCTCTTCTGCTCCTGTCTTCACCCATTACGATAATTACCAGCTGCTTCAACACACCGCCTTCAGCATGTATTATGTGCGTATGAAAGCCTATGTGTATATAATAGTAGCTAATGCCTAATGTATGCACAGGCTATCTTCGTAACAAACATACTATCCATTGTGGCCAAATACCTACTTCCTATTATCGTCATATCCACCCACCATATGCCTGTATTTAACACCACAATACCTCGCGGACGTACACAACTCTGCCTTTTAGTCCGGTTAAGAGTGCTGCACGCTTGTGTTTGCACCGACGCTTGCGTTTGTACTGACTAGCCTCGGTGGCCACCCAATCCGGAAGCTGACGTCATCACCCCGAGTCGAAATTGCTCGTACGGGTTCCGGCAAAAAGAATCCAGCCCTGACCGGCGTCACTGGGTACGTCTTCCAAGTCGCCAGTGGTCATCGTAGCCAACATGACAACCACTTCAACTGGCAAGCCATCTACAACACAAGAATCCTCGTAGATGATTTAATTTGTCCTGGAATTTCGAAGTTGTGCTATCGAAATTCTCTCGTAAATACAATGTGTATTTTGGCTTTGAAATCGAAAAGTGTTTTTTACCTTTCCTAGCCGAAATAAAAATTATTATCTTGTAATCAGTTGTTTCTGCGTGGAATGTAATTCTGAAGGGCACCAAGCATTTTCCCAGAATGCCAGCCGTTTCGACTTAACTGGTGCCTCTTTTTTAATTTGCATGTTAGTGCATACGCTCCCCAAAAATTAACTGATGATTATTTGCTTTGCAAATGTGGTTGAAAAACAAAACGTCTTTTCGACCACTTTCAACCACTTGTTTGTTTATTGCTCAAAATGTTAGGGTTGACTTCGTAATCCACGCATATGACCAATTTGCGGATCAGCCCTTGGCCTGTCGAAACTAACATGTCGACTTCGAAAGCATAACTGTGGTTGTATAACAGCAGGCATCATATTGCAGCCCTTCCTTGTAGAACGTCTTTCTCTGATACGATTACCTAGCGTATGACAGCATCTTTGTCGTTTTGTATTGTCTGTAGCCTATTATGTTCAAGGCCCATCCTCGTGGTTTGGAGGGGGGGGGGTCGGGCGTACACAGTCAATCGGAGATTTATGGGATGATTTCTGAAAAATGCTACAGTTAAAACAAATTCTCTAAAAAAGGGGTGTACGAACCCCCCGAACCCACCATGAGGGCAGGAATGCGTTCACTTCTGTTTTCCGTTGTTGCATCGTAACCAGTTAGTTTCAGTGTTTGGCTACGTTACAAAGACTCATGTTTGGCTACGTTACAAAGACTCATGCAATTTCCTCTAACAAACATCATAAATGTATTCGCCGGTTGATTTTAGTGGTTCGTAGACATTGCTACTAATCATTTCCTTCGGACAAACGAAAACATGATTTGATACATTTTAACGTTAAACGTAATTTTTTTATTTAAATATAATATGCACTTTGTGTTATTTAAAGGTACAAAATGTGATCGGTTATATCGTCAAATCATGTTATGTAATATAAACCATATCTAGTCTAACATATTGACCGTCCAGATGCATTTAAATGAACCACAATTAAAACAATATTTAGCCGTTACCTGTTTATGAATATGACCTTGCTGCTCAGCAGAAATTATATATATTTTTTAATTTGGTTCATTAAAACACACTTTATTATAAATATTAAGTTATAGTTTATACTAATAATTTTTAGCAAGGATTTTACGACGAAAACGATCAGGCGTTCTATCCTTGAGGCCTCCACGATACACATCATTGATAAATTGCCTATCTTCCCTCGTGAAGCTCCTACGAGCACATCGCGTCACGGTCCGTCAACCGGAAGGCGTTCAGCATCGGCAAAGGCGGCGTGATAGCGCGCGCTGTCGTCAAGTTCGCTGTCTACCCCGCCCCGAGACCCAACACCGTCTGCTTCCACTTCGCCGGCAACTCGCTCACTCACCGCGTTGTCCTGAACGTCGTCCGCGAACGTCTCGACTCCATCTCCGGCGCCAAGGTCCGTCGACATCATAAGTTGCATTTCTATGGCACTGGCACAACTATCACGCTCAAATTTAAACTAAAGGAACAACAACAAAACGTATTGTTACTGAGTGGCAGATGGCGCTACCTCTCTTGACATACATAACGGCATAACATAATTGGCCACAGACTTTCCATTGAGCGCGTTTTCTAAGAATAAATCACGCAATGGGGAGGAGGGTGCATTGTATAAGATCAGTGCATGTTGCTGTTTGTCTGCCTCGGAATTTTCGAGAAAATCATCTTGGATGATGCGTCCTTTGTCGCCAAATCCAACTGGATTGTGTCGGGTCACTGACACGTTTTGCCAATCACTAACCCTAAATTTATGTTTGTGCAGAATATAGACGTGTATGTGCTCACACATGCCCGGTGTTCCGCTGCAGGTTGTGTCCGTGCAGGTTATTGACCGCAACGTGATACACGCGAGTCGCTGGCTGGAGAATCGTTGGCTTATCACAGTCAACTCGGCCGCGGCGAGGTTCCGGCTGCTGCGGGGTTGTCTGCGCATGCTCAACAAGACCGTCAATGTTCGCGCCTACGATGACGTCGTAACAGAAGAATACCACGAATATCAGGCGGGTAACATTTCGGTGTATTCTTCCGCTGACAATAATGCTCCGTTCGATGGTTGAAGTTTTAGGTCAACAGCGAGATGTACGCCTTTAGCGAAATGTTGTTCGATGCCGCAATGCTGAAACACCAGTCTTTCATAACAGCAATGGCTCTATGCGTGTGTCTACGTGTGCCTTGCATACGTATGTGTTGTGTGCGAGCGTGTAACGTCTTTCAATGTGATGCCGTCCTCTGTCAACAGGCGTACCTCGACGCACTCAAACGCATGAACATGAAGGTGAAGGACTTTGGAGCGAGTAGTGCATTACTTCCGCCTCGCATGCGCATCCCCAGCCGGACGACGTCGCCCGTCGGGTCCGGCCGATTGTCCTCAGCCCGGCGCCACCTGTCGGGGACCGCTCGCTCTCCCGTCTCGGTTGTCGAGGAAGAGAGTCACATGGAAGATATGGCGGCGAAGATCACGGCGCGGCAGTTGTCGGAGCGGGAGAGCGGAGAGACGAGGCCCGCCTCCCTCAGAGGCGACGGTGGAGGTGCTGCCAGCGCCGTCGGTGACGTGACCCGGACGGCGGGCATGTCCGAGGTCGACGCCATCGTGTTTGAGCTGCGCTCGAAGCACGCGGAGAAACTCGAAGAGAACCTTCGTTCCATCGGAGTCCTGCGCCCCGACAGGTCGCGTGTACTGCATGCGCAGTCCACGCAGAGCACCGCGTCGCTCGACGAGCAGAAGTCGCTTGCCGTAGGCACCGGGACCGGTGGAGTGACGCAGAGTGCCGACTCCATCAAGGTAATCGCTTCTACCGCCAGAGGGCAAGGGGGATATCGAAACGACGCGACCGCGCAGACGAAAGCAGGACTTGTGTCGGAGAACGTTATTGGTCACGGGGTCAACAGCCCTACTGATTCGGAAGCCAACAAGGGCCGATCCTCGGCTTCAACGCACAGTGGCGCCAGGTGGCGCCACCTGAAGCCACTTTATGTCGAGGGCCACACTCAGACGCCCCCAGCGCCGCCACCGACAGCGACTGAAGCCGATGTGCAGACGTCGGTGCGCAGTGGCGAAACGACGATGTCTGCCGAATCTGTGCCACGGGGTGGAGCCACTGTCGTCAAGTGGGACAAGATGTCTAACTCGAGCGATTATGACGCTGACGACGACGACGACGACGATGTATGCGATGAGTTGGGCGTGTTGCCGGCCACGCCGAGGACTGCCGTCAGCCAGTGGGCACAGAAGGAGCAAACTAAGGCGGAACAGGAAGTCAACGAGGACCAAACGAAAGAGGAACAGGAAGTGGACGACGAGCAAAATGAGGCGGAACAGGAACTTGCGGAGGAGCAAAATGAGACGGAACCGGAAGTCGAGAAGGAACGAAATGAGACGGAACAGGAAATCGAAGAGGGTCCAAATGAGGAGCAAGTGGAGGAGGAGCAAAATGAGATGGAACCGAAAGTCGAGAGTAAGAGAAATGAGGAGGAGGTAGAGGAGCAAGAGGAGGAGCAAAATGAGACGGAACCGGACGTCGAGAACGAAGAGGAACAAGACCAAGAAAAACCCGCATCCACTCCCGAGAGCTTTATTTGCTCAGCGACCATCGACTCGTTTGCAAATGTACGCAACTATCTGATGACCTACGTACCGGAGATACCGGAAATGACAGAAGAACGACCTGATGCAGAAGAACGAGCGCTGCCATCGACGAGGCAACTGCAAGTATGGCAGCTAAATTTACAGCAATCAAGTTAATGCCAACCCTATTGCAAATATCGCAAATGTTCATAGTAGGCCCTATTATGACACGCATAGCCTCCTTCTTTTCGTGGTGACAGACAAAGTAAGACTACCACAAACGGAATAAGCAACAATCTCTTTTTCTCACGAAACTATTGCCTCGTCGCATCGACCAAACACTTTGTCTAATTGTGAACAATAGCCGTCTTTCCCCGTTATCAATTAACATTATCTGATGTTACGTATTATTCTGTTGGCGCAGCAAGGAGAGTACCGGGGCCGTGGACGCGCGAGGAGACGCCCCGATGGCATCGAACTGCCACCTCTGAGCGAGTTGGACCTGCAGCGCGCGCCCAGCTCGTCGACCGAGGACGACGCCGACCGGCGGTGGCAGCGGCGACGGCGACGTCGGGGAGACCAACACGTCGACGACCCAGCGGCGGGCGCCCCGGACGACGTGCGCCTCATCAAGCGGCTGGCGAGCGACGTGCTGCAGCGTAACCGGCGCGTGCCGACGGCTCGCAGCATCGCCACGATGAGTCTGCCGCCACTCGACGACGCGGGCGGGGAACGTGGCGAGCGCGGGTCGCCGCCCCCTCGGCCCGCCACCTGCAAGGCCGTCCAAGTGGACAGACTCACCCTGTTGCCGCCGTAGACACGACCATGTACAGTGGCAACGTCAGCTGGAGTAAAAGTGCAAACGACAGAATCAACAAAAACATCGAATTTATAACGTTGGAATGATGGCGTTCTTTCCGTAGAAAAGAATAATTATTATTTGTCGTTCTGTTAAATATATTTCTGACATATATAAAAAACACGAATTATGTTTGTGACAATCATCCTACACAGTCACACGTGTTGTTTTTCAAATTGCTTTGTACAATTACTATCACAAACAGCGCATAAAAATATGACTTTCGTACGCACAGATCAGTGAACACAGTTGACTGTAGGCATTGCAGTACAGTCAGTTCATTGCAGTACAGTCAGTTCATTGCTGTACAGTCAATTCATTGCTGTACAGTCAGTTCATTGCTGTACAGTCAGTTCATTGCAGTACAGTCAGTTCATTGCTGTACAGTCACTTCATTGTAGTACAGTCAGTTCATTGCTCTACAGTCAGTTCATTGCAGTACAGTCAGTTCATTGCTGTACAGTCAGTTCATTGCAGTACAGTCAGTTCATTGCTGTACAGTCAGTTCATTGCTATACAGTCAGTTCATTGCAGTACAGTAAGTTCATTGCAGTACAGTCAGTTCATTGCTGTACAGTCAGTTCATTGCAGTACAGTCAGTTCATTGCAGTACAGTCAGTTCATTGCTGTACAGTCAGTTCATTGCAGTACAGTCAGTTCATTGCAGTACAGTCAGTTCATTTTCCAGTGTCGTTGTCAAGTTTTTTCAAACGGTCCAGCTAATAACACCATCCAACATAAACCATTAATCAAATAACACGTCAGATTAGACCAGATATTGAAATATTCACTAGCTTAGGTTAGATATTCGTTCTCGTAACGTTAATGTATGTCCACTGCCATTTCTTTCCTCGCGACAGTAGCGTATTAAGGGGGGACTGGGCCACGCCCCTTTGCCTGAATTTGTGTATTTATTTCAAATATAATCAGTTGCGCTACTACATGGTAGCATGATACACTTACAGGTGACTAAGCTTGATCCCCTTGGTATTTCCTTTTGATACACTTACAGGTGACTAAGCTTGACCCCCCTTGGTATCTCCCTTTGATACACTTACAGGTGACTAAGCTTGATCCCCTTGGTATCTCCCTTTGATACACTTACAGGTGACTAAGCTTGATCCCCTTGGTATCTCCCTTTGATACACTTACAGGTGACTAAGCTTGACCCCCCTTGGTATCTCCCTTTGATACACTTACAGGTGACTAAGCTTGACCCCCCTTGGTATCTCCCTTTGATACACTTACAGATGACTAAGCTTGGCCCCCTGGTATCTCCCTTTGATGCACTTACAGGTGACTAAGCTTGATCCCCTTGGTATCTCCCTTTGATACACTTACAGGTGACTAAGCTTGCCCCCACTGGTATCTCCCTTTGATACATTTACAGGTGACTAAGCTTGACCCCCCTTGGTATCTCCCTTTGATACACTTACAGGTGACTAAGCTTGGCCCCCCTTGGTATCTCCCTTTGATACACTTACAGGTGACTAAGCTTGATCCCCTTGGTATCTCCTTTTGATACACTTACAGGTGACTAAGCTTGGCCCCCCTTGGTATCTCCCTTTGATACACTTACAGGTGACTAAGCGGGGCCCCCTTGGTGTCTCCCTTTGATACACTTACAGGTGACTAAGCTTGATCCCCCTTGGTATGTCCCTTTGATACATTTACAGGTGACTAAGCTTGACCCCCCTTGGTATCTCCCTTTGATACACTTACAGGTGACTAAGCTTGCCCCCCCCTGGTATCTCCCTTTGGTATACTTACAGGTGACTAAGCTTGCCCCCTTGGTATCTCCTTTTGATACACTTACAGGTGACTAAGCTTGCCCCCTTTGGTATTTCCATTTGATACACTTACAGGTGACTAAGCTTGGCCCCCCTTGGTGTCTCCCTTTGATACACTTACAGGTGACTAAACTAGCCCCCCTTGGTATCTCCCTTTGATGCACTTACAGTTGACTAGGCTTGCCCCTTGGTATCTCCCTTTGATACACTTACAGTTGAATAAACTTGCCCCCCTTGGTATCTCCCTTTGATACACTTACAGGTGAATAAACTTGCGCCCCTTGGTATCTCCCTTTGATACACTTACAGGTGAATAAACTTGTCCCCTTGGTATCTCCCTTTGATACACTTACAGGTGAATAAACTTGTCCCCTTGGTATCTCCCTTTGGAAAGGTCCTAGATACGCCAATGCCTCACGACATGGATCCAAAGACATATTTATCCAATACTAGCTTTACACAATCGTCAAGTCCCATAAGTAGCCTTGTTCGTGACGTTATACTATAAATAAGCTAAAACCTTGGTATGCGACGGGACATTCCATAGAGTTTTGCTGCTGCCCTCTCTGTCCCTGAAGTATGTCCTCTCTGTCCTCTCTGTCCCTGAAGTATGTCCTCTCTGTCCTCTCTGTCCCTGAAGTATGTCCTCTCTGTCCTCTCTGTCCCTGAAGTATGTCCTCTCTGTCCTCTCTGTCCCTGAAGTATGTCCTCTCTGTCCTCTCTGTCCCTGAAGTATGTCCTCTCTGTCCGCTCTGTCCCTGAAGTCTATCCTCTCTGTCCCTGAAGTCTGTCCTCTCTGTCCTCTCTGTCCCTGAAGTCCAGGCTGAGGCTGGCATCGATACTGCTCCTTAATTTTTTTGTTTTTATCCTTTCCTCACTGCCCGGGTTTGCTCCGCGTGTCCAGCCCACTTTAATCGACTCCTAACCACCCTCCTCCTAAAACTCTCCTTCTCACTTCCTCCCTCGGCTCTATTCTTCGCATGTCAACTCTTTTCATCCCGCAACATTCTCTTGTTGTTTCTGCTGTCATCAGTATGGTTTTGTAGGCCGTATATGTAGGCTGGTGTTAAGCATGAACTAAGCACCTTTCATTTGAGATTACATAGGCCTACATTTCGGAAGCTCAAATGATATATCTCCCATCCCCCATAACACTTTACTCCACGCATTCGCCCCAACTTGCATTTGTACTTACACTGCACCGAATATCCGTTTCCGGGCCGCCGTCCCCGCACACCGCCGTCCCCGCACACCGCCGTCGCCGCACACCGCCGTCGCCGCACACCGCCGTCCCCGCACACCGCCGTCCCCCGCACGCCGCCGTCCCCCGCACACCGCAGTCCCAGCACACCGTCGTCACCGCACACCGCCGTCCCCCGCACACCGCCGTCCCCGCACACCGCTTCACACAATGACACGTATACAGAATCTGTGTCGCTGTTTCAGCTTCTTCCCTTTACTCCCAGACGCATAGATACGGACAGCAGACTAACTTACTTACTTAGTCCTCTTCGTGCCCGATGGCACATGAGGCATCAACAAGAGAGCGCCACTGTTGTCGGTCCGCAGCCCATTTGGTGATGGTGTTCCATGTCAGGCCGCATTCTTTCATCTCCTTCCCAACTGTTCGTCTCCATGTTTCTTTTGGGCGACCACGTCTCCTTTTTCCATCTGATGTCCAGCGTAAGGCTGTCTTGGGCAGTGCGTCAGGTGACATTCGGAACATGTGTCCAAGCCATCTCCATCTTCTCCTCTTTATCTGTGTGGCCAGGGATGTTGTGTCTGTTTTGTGGAGCAGCTCTTCATTAGTGATGGTGTTAGGCCAAAATACCCCTACAATCTTCCGTAGATACCCGTTTTGGAAGGTCTCAAGCTTGTGTGCTAGCTTGGCTGTCAGTTTCCAGCACTCGGAGCCGTAGAGAAGTACACTGAGAACATTACTATTGTACAGTCTCAGTTTTGTTTCCAATCTCAGTTGCTTGGATTTCCAGATGGGCTTCAGCATAGCGAAGGTCTGACTTGCCTTTCTGATCCTAGCAATGGCATCTTTTGCAGAGTCTCCATCTGTTGTGATTTTGCTTCCCAGGTATGCAAAATCCTGAACGTCTTCCAAAGCACTACTGTTGTTTGTGGTGATGGGGTTATCTGTCTTGTAGTCAGTTTGTTTTTTGCTGCGTTGAGCTTTACTCTGATCTGTGGTGCTGTTGTAGTGAGTTTGCTTATCTTTTCTTGCATGTCCTTGTACCTGCTAGACAGCAGTCCAATGTCATCTGCATAGTCCAGCTCTTCCAAGATTGAGGTAAGTGCCCATCTGATGCCCCTGTTTCCATCTTTAGTGATTTCTGTTATCAGCCAGTCAATGGCGAGGATGAAAAGAAATGGTGAGAGAATGCATCCCTGTTTTACTCCGGATTTTACGCTAAAGATGTCTGTCATCTTGACACTGGACGTCTATGTAAAGTATCTTGATCACATTTACCATCTTCTGTGGGATCCAGTAGTGACGTGGTATTCTCTGCGAAGGCTTTCAAACGCCACGAAGAGGAACAAGAACAGGACAGCACACTAAAGATTGGACATATCCAACTCTTTGGTTTGTTCACGTTGTTGGCTTTGGCTTTGGATATATCCAACTCTTTGGTATTCTGTCCTCCCCAAAGCAACTCCGTCTTCTCCAGATTTACTTTCAATCCATGTTTGCTGAACACCTCCTTCCACTCTACAGTCTACTGTCGCCAGGTCGTCTGAACACCTCCTTCCACTCTACAGTCTACTGTCGCCAGGTCGTCTGAACACCTCCTTCCACTCTACAGTCTACTGTCGCCAGGTCGTCGGAACACCTCCTTCCACTCTACAGTCTACTGTCGCCAGGTCGTCTGAACACCTCCTTCCACTCTACACTCTACTGTCGCCAGGTCGTCTGCGTAGAGCAACTTCCGGAGTTTGTCCGTCGTACAAACCTTCAGCTAGTCACATCCACCACTGCTATGAATATATTACATATTTCATTTCAGATAATTGATTCTCCCTTGATCCAACAGTACAATTTAGGAAGTAGCTATAACGGGGATTAGTGTTATTGCCTAATTAATTGTTCTGGAAGATGTACTATAGCGGGAAGTAGCCATAGCGGGTCAAACCGACTTAGGGCACTCCCCTGTCCGCACAATACGCTACTCCATCATACACCCCCTCCTCTTCCACCATCATACACCCCCCTCCTCTTCCACCATTATACACCCCTCCTCTTCCACCATCATACACCACCCTCCTCTTCCCCCATCATACACCCCCCTCATCTCCCCCATCATACACCCCCTCCTCTTCCACCATCATACACCCCCTCCTCTTCCACCATCATACACCCCCCTCATCATACACCCCCTCCTCTTCCACCATCATGCATCCTCCTCCTCTGGGACACCCATCCACCTCCACAGTGTCATTACCATTCCTCGCAGAACTGTGTCATGTGTTTTCTAGAGATCAAAGAATCCCAGAGCCATAATCTCCTGTCGCTCCAATCTCTTTTCCGCAAGTTGCCTCAAAGCAGGGGTCGGCAACCTGCGGCCTGCGGACCAAGTGCGGCCCGTGCAGCTATTCCATGCTGCTCGTGGACTGACTTTGAGAGCATTTTTTTTTACTGTAACATTTTCAGAAATCATCCCAGAAATCCCCGGCTGATTGTTATTCACCCGAACCCTCTTTTCAAAACCACGAGGACAGGCCTGTGTATAGACTATATATAAAACAAATAAATAGTACGTCCTGCCTAGACCTTCGTAGACAGGTCACAATACTGCAACTCCGTTATACTATTTCCACGTGACGAACATATCAAATATGTTCTTTCAATTCCTTAAAATATTTAATGAATTCACTTTTGCGTATGCATACATGAAAGTGCTACTTTTTTGTGGAATGTAACGGACGTCGTCTTGAAGACCGTGAACTATGTTCGCGCTCGTCTAAACCACATTCAGTTCCAGCACCTGCTGGCCAAGATGATCAAGAACTTTCTCATGTACTACACCGAAGTGCGCTGGCTATGTTGAGTTGTCGTACTGTGCCATGTGTACGAGCTCAGACATTAGGCATTCGTGGAGGAGAAGGGTGCAGAAGTACCGGAAGTCGTTGACCCCATCGGTTACCACGAGAATAATGTGCGTGCGTGCGTGTGCGCGCGTGTGTGCGTAGCCCGCCGACCTATTCCAAGTTACTAATGTGGCCCTCCATTAAAACATTCTGCATCAGAGTGAATATTCCGTCCGCCGTACCTTCTTCTGAAATCGTATTGCACTTTTCCATTTTCACACAGTTTTCCTCCTTATCCTTCCATCCAAAATTATCTCCAAACACCCTCAGAACATAACTCAGCAACGTGATGCCTCGGTATATTCCAGGATTGTGGACATCTTCCTTTTTTCAATACAAGGACCTATCAACCCCATACGCGACCCTGCATGGATCGGTGCATGCACCCCTCGGTATCAAGTGATGCCATCTAGCGGAGTAGTTGGCTCTATTTCAGACATTACGCAGGCCTTGATCGAACATCGAGCATAGTCTCAAGTAGTTTCAAGTAGTTTACTCCAAACAGCCCAAACTTGGGCTAACGCAGGAGTTTGTGGTGGACTGTGCGCATGCGCTGTGGGTGGTACGTTCGATTAAAAGACTAGTATCATTAATGTTGCTGAAATAGTTTTTATCTGATAGTTTTATTTATTTTATGTATAGGATGTTTAACGAAAATTTTGAATAGGTTGGTTGTGTGTATGGATGCTGTCGCTGCCTTGCCACATGCACACATAGACAGTCTCCATACCCACACCATGGATAAGTTTACGCTGAGCACTGTGTTTTAAAGGCAGTTTAGGTGAGGAGGTGTGGTGAAAGGGAGTTCCATAATAGCTGCTTGAAATGATTTTGGGTTTTTTATGTTGGTAATTTTTGATGGAATCATATTCCATATGCGAATGGCTCTGGGATAAAATGAAAAGACCATTGCATTTATACGACACTTGGGGGCTATGTATTGGCCACGGGTCGAGAGCGAGTTAGTAGGCCTGGAGGGGGGTGATCTCAATAATGTTGTTTAGAATTTTGTAGAAGGTAGTGGCTTGTTTGATAATGCGCCTTCGTTCGAGGGTTGGCCATCCAAGGGCAGTAATTAGATCTGCTGGATTTGTGTATAAATTATAAATTATAAAAGCATAAATTAGCAAGTAATGGTTTCTACGTTTATGAACAGAGCAAACAGAAAGTTCAAAGTTAGAGATAAGGCCGGATCACTAAAACAATGCTGGACACATAATACCATATGCATTTCAAATGGCAATGACTACTAGGGAAAATATCAAATCGTTAGTTACTAGCGAGGGGGGCAGCATTTGGCTAATTCCTAAAAATAAGAGTGAACTTTTATTAGTTTATACGATGTAATTCGAATTTACTTTAAACTTTGATTATATTGACACAACTGTTAGACTGAAAAGTTAAATCAGGCAAGCAATATTTTTTTAGCGTAGCAGCTCGATAATGACGCTGATTGGCTGCTGGTGCTTCACGGGAACGCCTACACAAAATGGAGTGGTGACAGTGGGTAACAACGAGACCACGCCTCTGCGGCCAGACTCTTTTCTCGGCGAATTCACGAAGGCGAGCAAGACAAGAGTCAAATTATTTTAGTTTATTTAACTGTGATATATATATATATATATATATATATATATATATATATATATATATACATATATATATATATATACATATATATATATACATATATATATATATATATATATATATATATATATATTATGTAGATGTTCATATATATATATATATTATGTAGATGTTCATATATATATATATATATATTTATATATATATATATATATACATATATATATATGTATGTTTGTATATATATATATATATATATATATATATATATATATATATATATACATATATATATATATATATATATATATATATATATATATATATATACACATATGTATATATATACACATATGTATATATATATATACACATATGTATATATATATATATATATATATATATATATATATATATATATATATATATATATATATGAACGCCTACACAAAATGGTGGTGACAGACATAATAATCACCACAGGAAGCAATTGAATTGCGTATTGCCATACAGTTAGGCAAGCAAGTGTGAAGTGATCGATTAGCTTATACAATACCACTATTAGTATTAGATACAATGAAAAATGTTACCTGATAGATGAATCATGCATAAACATAAAAACTGTACCTTGAGGCATTCGCCGTGATTGTTGTGTGTCTAGGAACTTTGTGACGCTCAGGTATATATATATATATATATATATATATATGAATGAATATGTTTAAAAACAAGGTTGACACATATCTCAGGAGGGCAGGTTACAAATAGATTAAAAATTGTTGGACTCTCGATAAGCCAATGGCTTCCTTGTCCACTTGCCATCTGGGCCTTGGATGGCAATCTTGTTAAAATAATTATTTGAAAATAACCACGCTTTAGAATGGAAAAAGTATACAATATAGCTAGGAAGAAAGAAACAAGTCAGAACATTGCAGATTAATGAGTTTAACAACAGTAGTATGAAGTATTCAGCCACATTAATCAGAGATCAGACTACCTGAAATAGCGTATTTTAATTGCCAGATGGCATACACGTCTTAATAGAAGGCATCCTGGGATTGTTGTCAACAAATTATTTTATTTGCATGTGGCTTATGATTCCATTGATGTTTTAGAAGCTAATACCAATACAATTTCTCATTGTGGTGCTGCACATTTTTCGTTGACGTGTCATAGAGTATCTACTTTCTCAAGTGGCTGACATGATTTTTATTGAATTACAGTATATCGTGTTTGTGAACCAACATAGGATATATATAATTTCTGAGAAGGAATTTAACACGGACAACCAGGGTACTTATCTTACAATCATAGTTTATTTCTCTGTACAGTGAATAGTATATACAAAATCATGTTTTTCTGCCAGACAAGTTTGTCTCCTGCAGAGACATCCAAATGCATTGGCTACCGGGTGGATTGTTTCCAGCCCTAAAATTCAGTTGTTTAGTGAACGTAGCTATGGAATGAGCCAGGTTAAACACAAGTCTGCCCACCCAATACTGCAATAAACAATGTATACTTTGACCAAACATTATCATAACATAGTGCACCTATCAGTGTTTGCCACTGAACTGAAATGACTGAACGCAGAAAAGACATGGGACTCTGTGGCCTTGGCGGACGGTTTGTAGTGTAATTTTGACACCTACTTCCTCCAGGTGTGCTAGCTCAGTGTGTCACTTGGTATGATTTAAAAAGGATGACAGATAAAATTCCCAGGTTAAGAGGGCATTCCCTTTCCCGGAGGACAAACTGACAAGTGCACAATACAGTCAAATGTCCGTCATATACAAACAGTCCCTCTTCAATAAATAAGTCTGCTATGGCAGGTGTCACGGTTGTTTGCACTTTCTGGATACATTAGGTTGAGATTTTATTAGGACGACAAGTGCACAAAGGTCAAACATTTAAGCACATTTGTGAAAACAACTTTAGTGCTGATGCAACGTATCTTCTTCTAACTTTCTTGTTTGTATGTTTTGATTGTTATGAGAAACACAATTGTATGTCTGCGTGTAGACTTGCATGGCTGTGTGTGAATAAAGCTCCTTATATAACAAATACCATCCTATTTGACACAACCCCCAGTGAGAGTAAACATGTACAAATATATACACATACATATAAGCAACTCTAAGTTGTCAACATCATACATCCAATGTCAATCAAGGAATATGTTGCACTTAATTTCTATGAATATAAAATCTTATTAGAGTGAAATCAACTTCACTGATCCTTCTAACAAACATGTACATATCATAACACATATATACAGAGAGCAAACAAACAAATTTAAGAGCAATCAGTGAATATAAATACTAGTAGCAGCTGTACACTATCACTCTTCTCTTATATTAGTTAATATGTAACCAATAATCCAGTTACAAAGTCTGACTATACATTCGCATCCGCAATAATCACTTGCGCTGTAACGCAGCATATTTTAGTCAATGTTAATGCTAAGTAATCTACTTAGATGCCCCAAGTGATACAGGCATTCAATAAATACTTCTCCAGGTTTGCAACTGATTAAATAAACATCATAAAAAAATGGTCTCAACAGAATAGTATGAAAACCTTAGAATCAAATTACATCGCTGTATGAAATTAAGTTACACTTTCTTAACTAATTTTTGTCATATACGTTAAGATACCGTATTTAACCAATTAAGCATACATGCCCTAATTAGCGTACACCCCTTTTTAATAAGCAGGATCCATACGGTAATTATTGTAATTTGTGTGGAACAACTGAAACGTGTCACCATCTGGTGTTAAACAGTTGATACCACTTTTCAGTTGTTCTATACTAGTCACCAAATGACACCACTAGTGTTAAACAATTATCTTACTGTTTAGAAAAACACATTTAGGCATATGCTTATAAGAACAGATTACATGACATTTAGGCGTGTGCTTATAAGAACAGATTACTTGACATTTAGGCGTGTGCTTATAAGAACAGATTACTTGACATTTAGGCGTGTGCTTATAAGAACAGATTACATGACATTTAGGCGTGTGCTTATAAGAACAGATTACATGACATTTAGGCGTGTGCTTATAAGAACATATTACTTGACATTTAGGCGTATGCTTATAAGAACAGATTACTTGACATTTAGTGTAAGCTTATAAGAACAGATTACTTGACATTTAGGTGTACGCTTATAAGAACACATTACTTGACATTTAGTGTAAGCTTATAAGAACAGATTACTTGACGTTTTTCCATGGCCCAATTTTGTTTCAAACATACTATGCGCTTGTTAGGTTGAATACGGTATTTTGTAGAAGCAACCCATTTAAAGCGTCATTTAATGAAGTTATTTATGAAGATCACAATTTGGAGATATTTTGAAGAATATACTCTTCTGGATTACATACAACATTATACACACTGCATATTCACTCAATACTTGCAAATCAATTAAAAATTACAACACAAGCATGGCAAAATAACTTAACTGAATACAACAATTCCACCATTCAGTGACAGTAATAAATTAAATCATACTGATAAAATAGCATTAAATAAATCAGCATTGCATTTGTCTTGTTCCTTGTAAAGGAAATAGTGGTTGTATTTTTGCTTTATTAACTATTTGCATAACAAAGCTTTGCTTGTAGCTTCTTAGAAAACATGTAATTAAATGAAATAGCAAATTACATATCTGCAGACTGCTAACAAGCTGACCAAGCCACTAGGATATATTTTATTACATATATATATATGCATATATAATTATTGTCATACAAGTGCTTTTTGTGACTATTCACAACTAATTTCTGTGGTGACAAAGTAATAGTAAAGTTATCACATTTGTTTCACATTTTATAGCTGGTCCACAACATTGGAAACAAGGGTAAGTTAGTTTCTAAACCTCCTCCTCAGTTGATTTAGTCCATCTTGAATCAGGGTAAGTTAGTTTCTAAACCTCCTCCTCCGTTGATTTAGTCCATCTTGAATCAGGTTCGCTGATGTACAAAGTTGCAGTGTGTGAACAGTTTAACTCTAAGTAATATCCGTAGATGGCTTCATAAAGGATTGTGCACTTTTGTTAGAACCTTCAAAAAAATTAACTTTGATCATTAGACTGGATAACTTGCAAAAGTATAAACAACCTTTAGCTACACTTTCATGTTCACCATTTTTTTTGGCAAATTAATACTTTGTAATAGTATTTTGTCCAATGGTTCCATCAAAACTAAATAAAAATGTGTACAAATGGGCTAATAGTGGATACTAGATAGGTTAAATTGTTCACAAAATGAGTCTGAAATGAGTCAAAAAATCTAATTGAGGTGGGACCTTAAATACGTAAGTTCATCTTGTTATTAAGATGCACATGAAAGACTTATCGTGCATTAATGTCATCTATGTCACTACACACTTCAGGGCTAACAAACCTTTTATCACTAATATTTATTACTCCTCCTGCAACATTTTACAGAATTCATCCAAATATGTTTCGTCTTCAGAAACTTTAAACCACAATCAATGAATGGCAACAAAATTGGATTATGGCTACTGAATATAATTTTACGCTTCCTCCACTGACCAAAGAGCTCCAATGACCTAGATTGGAATGACCCATGTGACAACATGTGACTATCATGTGATCTCACAGATGAAATCCTCCACAAGCACTGGTTTAGATATTGACAAATTGTGCTCCAAGTAAGACCAATCACATGGCATCTTTGAGAATGTATAATTCTGTCCAATATCTCGGACAGCTATCAACGTAACCATGGCAACATCTGTCAACATCAACAACATGGCTATCACGTGTAAGCTTGTACAACATAAAATGGGACTTTAGAAATAATATGGTACTATAACTAGCTACCGTGACAATCGTGAGTAGTAATACATTGCTAGAAGTGAGATGGTCCATGTTAGAAGCATGCCTATTGAGGGCCGATGTATACGGCTGCCATTGGCTGACATGTGTTTCTTTGTTACTTCATTCTGTTTGTTCACATCCTTCTCATCAACTGCAACAGCAAGAGGACCTCATAGAATGAATGGTCATCCATACATATCCTTTATATGGTCATTTTTGTAGATAGAAAACAAATATCACATTAACACAGCAAATCATTAATGAGTCACTAATTATGAATGGTGAGTTTTTTTACTTGCATGTCAGAATTGTTCAAAATAAAATAAAATACCATAATTAAACATTTAAAGCCTGGTACATTACCATGCAACACAGGTGAAGAAGAATCCCTATGCACATGTATTTCTAAGATTTATCTAAACCCAGTATGAATTGCTAGGTGCGACACATATTAACATGTTCTTCCAATTCACACTTGTGTTATGGCATGAAGGTAAATGGTGTTAATTTATTGGGGTTTAACATTTGTTGTAAACTTTGAGGCAACTATTGCTTTAAGGACAACTTGGTGATTAGAGGTGTATGGCTTCGACCATCCACCCTAGATATACACTTTGAGCCAGGTCTGCTACAATCCATGTAATGGAGAAAAAAAATTAGTCATAACCAGCCTTCCCAAGTACCTTAAATTCAGCTTAGCCCAGTGACACCCTAAATGTTAGCAAATATTAAACAACGTTATGGGATTATGTCCTGATACCAGGGAGAGTGGAGACAGGTGGTGGAGATGGCATAGAAACGTGATCAGTGATGAAAGAAGGAAACCAAAATAGACGGTCAGTATCAACGCTCACCCAGACTTGAGGGATAAAGAGGAGATCAACAACAACAGCTGTGGTGCTCTCTCTAGCAACAACAACAGCTGTGGTGCTCCCTCTAGCAACGACAACAGCCGTGGTGCTCTCTCTAGCAACGACAACAGCCGTGGTGCTCCCTCTAGCAACAACAACAGCCGTGGTGCTCCCTCTAGCAACGACAACAGCTGTGGTGCTCTCTCTAGCAACAACAACAGCCGTGGTGCTCTCTCTAGCAACGACAACAGCCGTGGTGCTCTCTCTAGCAACGACAACAGCCGTGGTGCTCTCTCTAGCAACGACAACAGCCGTGGTGCTCTCTCTAGCAACGACAACAGCTGTGGTGCTCTCTCTAGCAACGACAACAGCCGTTGTGCTCCCTCTAACAACAACAACAACAGCCGTGGTGTTCCCTCTAGCAACGACAACAGCCGTGGTGCTCTCTCTAGCAACGACAACAGCTGTGGTGCTCTCTCTAGCAACGACAACAGCCGTTGTGCTCCCTCTAACAACAACAACAACAGCCGTGGTGTTCCCTCTAGCAACGACAACAGCCATGGTGCTCCCTCTAGCAACAACAACAGCCGTGGTGCTCTCTCTAGCAACAACAACAGCCGTGGTGCTCTCTCTAGCAACAACAACAGCCGTGGTGCTTTCTCTAGCAACAACAACAGCCATGGTGCTCCCTCTAGCAACAACAACAGCCGTGGTGCTCTCTCTAGCAACAACAACAGCCGTGGTGCTTTCTCTAGCAACAACAACAGCCGTGGTGCTCCCTCTAGCAACAACAACAGCCGTCGTGCTCTCTCTAGCAACAACAACAGCCGTGGTGCTCTCTCTAGCAACAACAACAGCCGTGGTGCTCTCTCTAGCAACAACAACAGCCGTGGTGCTTTCTCTAGCAACAACAACAGCCATGGTGCTCCCTCTAGCAACAACAACAGCCGTGGTGCTCTCTCTAGCAACAACAACAGCCGTGGTGCTCTCTCTAGCAACAACAACAGTCGTGGTGCTTTCTCTAGCAACAACAACAGCCGTGGTGCTCCCTCTAGCAACAACAACAGCCGTGGTGCTCTCTTTAGCATATACTTACGTTTACCTGTTGGCTTTACGCGGGGTGTCTGAATGTCTGGCGGACGTGGTGTCGTCTTTGTCCGCCATTTCTTTGTACTCATGCCTGGAATAATAAACAAATTCTCTAGAATTTCACAGTAAAATAGTAAGAAGAGATAGATACTGTTAACAAAACAGTAAGAAATTAGATAATTTCAGAATATGGTCAGGTTTTGACTGTATGCAAATTTCACTCATTAATATTGCTTCAGGGATTAACAACTCATTTATTTTGTACGATCTGAACTTGACATAGGAATGATGTTATCGCTGCCTCGTAACACTTATAATATTTCACTGCATGAGGAACTATTAGTGTTTCCCACTGACTTGTGGACATTACTATAAGAAGCTGTAATCAGGAACTGACAGTGTTGTACAAAGCAATAATAACTAAAATTAGTTATACTGGATATAACTGATCAATTACGCTTAGTTTTTACATGTTAACTGGTGTTATCATTTTGTTATGACAAATACTGTGAATGTGAAGCACAGGTGATAAAAGCATAGATCAGTGTCCCAGCAAGCATGGCAGACTGTAAGCCTAGTCTGCCACACAGAGTAAGTGTCAAGCTTTTTAAAGACAACCATGACAATGAAGGGTGCATGCACAAAGAGATTCCTGTCATACAAAGCACAGCGAAATGCTATTTGCAGATGCAAACACCCAAATAGTTTTGTCGTCATATGAAAACAGCAGTTGATGTGAACTCACTATTACTGTTTGTTTGCAGTTTTCCTCTCATGCAAACTGTTTTCCCCACCTAGACAAAATCTTACTGTCACTAGGAAGGATCTATAATACTTTTTTCGTCTTAAAAATTCAAGCCGCTATTGCATTACCCTTCATAGAATTACCCTTCATAGATAGTTTGCAACGCTATGCGTGTTTTCTATGATTGTTCCGAGTTATATAAATCAACCACTAATCAGTTTGATATTATGTGCCAGAAGGAGCTACATACAGAAAGATGGTTGGGGACAGTTTACATAATTTGGAACAATCATAGAAGACATGCACAGTGTTGAAAACAATTGCAAGTAATAACTACGAATTACCTTCTATGAACTACCCAGTTATCCCATCTGGACTCTTTCTGGAGGATGGGTATTTTGCTAATGCAAACACTGAAGCGATGAGGCTGTGCTAGCCTGGCCAAGCATTACACAGCACAGATCCAAAGCAGAGGCATGTTACGCAAGGTCACAAAGCAGGCACAACTAAAAAAACGTCAGTTATTTGGGATGGGGAAAGTGCAAGTAATGTACTAAATCTAGAACAACTGTTAGCACCAAAGCTGTAGGATAAAATGTCAATTGCTCATAATCTCTAGTGACATGCTGTTTTTTTTATACTTGCAGGTATGCCAAAAGAATGTTTTTCAAAAACAAATTATCAACCATGTTACTGACAAAGAAGATCACATACTCGTACTGTGATAACAAAACAAAACTGCATTTGAAAAAAGAAATAAATGTTCAACTGATGATTACATAGTTAGCCATGGCAAGTGGTATTAATCTATGTGTCCACAATCTGTTTAGTTCCATTGTTTACTTGAGAATTGTTTACCCTATTTCCAAAACAATGATGACACCATCATGGCTAATAATGATGACACCGTCATGGCTAACAATGATGACACCATCATGGCTAACCAAGAGCACATGGAATGATCTTGGGACTTATAAGTTGTAGCACTGACACATATGGATGTCTGGGTAGTTCTGATGTGTTACAATGAATCTGAAAATTAAACCTATCCTTACATAACTACACCAGGGAGGAATAGCTGGTTCACTAGGAATTAGTTGCAGGCAAGTTGACAGACAACAAGCAGCATTAGTATTGGACACCATAACCCATTTGTGAAAAACCACTCACAATATGTCAAACATTGAAATCCAGTTAAATGTGTTAGATCAAATGTCCTACAAATTTCTCTTCAATGCATAAATGAATGTTAAAAAAGACAACTTGGTAATTAATTGTTATAATTTGTCACATCAATTATTTCTCAAGTAATTCAGCCTAATGCTGAATGTCACATTAATATGAACATAGAAAAAAAACTGCTTACTTAATTACAGTGGACTGATTATACAAATTTGACGATGTTATGCTTTCTCAAATATCTTACCAAAATGAGTGGTTTTATGATGGTTACACATGCAGGGGTTAAATATTGGTTAGTCTACACTGTGATGCTGTTTTGTGCAATGGCTGCACCGCTTACCGTAATGCCCTCCTGACCCCGGGGGTAGCTCCCTAGTGGTTGTTGTGGTGGACACAGTGGTAGTTGTGGTGGTTGTGCTAGTTACCCTCCGGGGCGAGGGTGAACTGGACATGGCCGATGTTTTATGGGTGATTTGTGGAGGTGTGGCTAGAAACGAAAAAGAAACAACTGAACGGTGCAAGGTAACACCCGCAGATATGGCGGAGAAAGAGAGAGAGAGAGAGAGAGAGAGAAGAAATGAACAAAGACGACAGATTCACTACGGCCATCATGCAACACTACAATAGCAACTCTTGTCCTCAGAGACCACCTATTGTTCCACTATGTTCTTACTCCAAAACACACCAGTTGAAACCTTGACACATCTCCCAGATGTTTACCTAAGACATTTACCCCTGGACATATTAGATGACCCACAAATATAGGTATGTAGGGCTACACAGATATCAGAGTTAACTATAAGATCACTACTTTGATGAAACAGTAGCGTGCTTGTACATGAAGGAGGCTTCTAAATACAGAATACGGCTCGTTACCATTTCATTAATCAGGTATATTTTAGAATATTGTAAACTTCCCATTAAATTATGTGTGGTCTGCAATACATTATTATTGAAAGTATAAAAATTAAGTTTAATAATTAATAAAAAAATAATGCATTTTTGCACATTATTAATTATCATTATTAAAACTCTTAAGGAAAAAATTATAATTTGCCAGGATAAATTATCTTGGAATATATGACAGCAGATATCTAGAGGAGTAATGAAAGTCCAATTTGGTGTATCGTAGTACTTTTTACAGTACAAAGCATACCTCCAATGAGGTGATGTAAACCAGTGATAGGTAGGATGTCAACAAGAGTAGTGGTGGTCTCAGTCAAAACAAGACTTACAGTAAACCAACAGAAGAGTTTATCTATTGAGAGAGGCCAGCTGCTTGTCAAGAAAGTCCTTGCCTTATGACTCAGACTCGATGCACCATCTAATACCACTATCTTGCACCAAAGGCAGTGCTGCAGTCGTGCACTAAAAGGAATCGTGACCGCTTCACTTATATAGTGATGTTCTGTATTTTTTAAAGAAACTACAATGTTTATTGGGCAAATAACAACGCACATTATAGTGAGTTTTTATTTGTCGCTCACAAGATGGCACCACTTGCCAAAGTTGTTTTCTTGTTCAGTAGGTGACGCCACTGTGTTCATAGCATCTCTTGTTACTAGTTGCACATGCAACTTCTCAGTTCCATCATGTACTGGTTCCCGTAACGGGCCAATGATGGAAAACAACAAGTATATTAATGTTGCATTCCAGTGGTCAAAATCAAGACAACAGGATCTTGATTTCCATGAGGAGTCCCAGGAGTGGTGCAGTGGGGAGGGAGAACAAAAGGACAGGAATTTCCATTGGGGAGATTTATGGCCGCTTGCACAACAATTACAACAGCAGTAGGACAAGAGGACAGTGGCCATTGCCAGCTTTATTGCCTGCCAGGGTGGTGGCCAAAGGTCAGCGCACAAAGCCCTTGACCATCACCTGACCACACTTGATAGCAACATAAACTCTGATGGCATCACCATCAGAGTCATAAAACAAGCTCTGGTCAACAATCTGAGATCACCATGTCCAGTGGGGCAGGGGTGGTATTGTTGCTGTAATTACCCCAAGCTGGGGTGCACTGGGTGCAGTGGTGCATCATGACTATGGCACAGGAAATTAATATTTTGTTTCAGACATATTGTGCAATGTTGTAGATAGAGTACTCAACATAAAAATCACTGTTGTTGTTTTCATTAGTGTATGAAGTACAAAAGAAAAGTAATCATGTAATATGTTTGTTCTATTTTCCTAAAATATTACATCATCTACCCCTTGTGGAACAATGTGAAAAACATGTCAGAATGTTTTATCACAGTCAGTTACCAGAGTCCTAAATGATTTATTTTTTGTACAACACTAGCTTTACAAACACAAATATGTAATCACATGCCAACAACACAGATCCTTCTGGGTAATGTGGCGGAAGTAATGTAGTGTAGTGTAACTTAGTGATAAATACAATACATTCTTCTTTGGCAAGAGAGTGAATTGACCCAGTTGGAAGCACTTTTTCTTGCAACTAGCAAACCGTATGAACATAAATGCATTTGACTGCATTCAGCATCTCATTCTGTCTGCTTGAGTACCTTTTAAAATACCACGCTATATTGAAGAGGTGATTCATAAGTAATGCTTTGAAGCTGATGATTTATGTCTTCTCGTGAATGGAGGGTGACTGCTCTATCAAACGTGTGTCTCGGAGAATGAATGACAAAAAAACTCATAGGTAGCAGACAGCAGAACCAGAGACTTAGGACAAAGGGAACATATTCATTTATGTACATGCTGCGTGCATACATCACAGAAAGCAGCAATGTTCTGGTGTCTAATAATGCCACAAAAACAGAACTTACTTTCTGTGGTCGTTGACGCACAGCAGACTTTTATCGTTACTTTCATGTTCCGACGTAAACAAGCACCTTGGTTTGGATTTGCGAGACCTTCTAATGTTCCTGTGGATGTTGCTGTAATAGAGTACATATACTGTATTATAGTACAATCGTTAGCTGCAACTGTCGCACGTGTAGATCATTTGTACAGAGTGCTACAACAATCTGCAATAGATCAATATCATGATTCACATTAAACAAGGTCATGTGGCAAAGCATTTATCATTGTGCACTGCTTGACATCTGAAATATATTATAAGAAGGTTTAGCATTTGTTAAAACCCTCACAATTCTCAATTATGTTAACAATTACAAACAATTAATAAATAAGTGTGGCACATGAATGCATGTGGAATCTAAATGTTGCCCATTTGTACTGAAATGTTCACCAAGTCAGAGATTAGAAGTACATCACTGTATATAACCATGTAAGCTTGGTAGAGACTTAACCTTATCTTGAGTACTTACTTATAAAGTAATATGTTCCTCCTCGTTTGAATTCTGGCACGTTTGGTATCGAATGAAATTGCTCAAAGAGAAGCGTAAACCTCTTTTTTTGGTTAGGCTGGCTGCAGTTGACAATCATAATGGACTTCCTGTCCGGGAAAATATTGCAATCCTCATACTCAATCTTAGACACCTGAAACATTGCACAGCAGCAATACAATACATGTATAATCATCACAATAAAACAACAGGTAAAAATAATAGAGGTAATAATAGCAATAACACAATACTTGACTTGTCACTGGTAAATAGGCATTTATTTATTTTCAAAATGCAGGCAGATTTGCATAATTGAAATACATGGAACAGACCAAACCGTAATGTTTCCTCACTGTTAATTTCAAACAACCTACACAGTAACGACCACCCCATAAGAGTTTTCTTGACCAAGCAGACAAGACAGTTGCCATGGAAACTGTCATATTCAGACATGTAATTCTTTGTTCATTGGTTGATGACTACCAGATCAGTCGGCAAGTTCGCTGCCCGCTTGATGATGATTTATTTGGGCAAGATTTTGTATGTGTTTTCTTGGTTGGGAAAACGTCCGCAAACCCACCTGGTGAATGATGTAATACTCGTATACTGTCGGATCAGTTGTGCTCCGGAAGTGGGGACACACAAAGTCAATCTGGTCAAACAGTTTCACTTCTATGATGTGTTGCAAGTTGCTCGTCTTGAACCTGAAAATCATAATTTCAGCATTCAATGATTTGTTGATAAGTAAAATGTATGTTACATAGCTGGAGACTGCCATTATTAAAGTGGGAAGAAAGAAAACTCTGCCAAGCCTGCATTTACAGTAACAGTTTGGTGCCAAATATACAGAACTATAGTGGGCAGTCAGTTCACGATGGTTAGTTCTAACATGTCCAAGTGATATCAACATCACCTGAATACAGTCAGTTCACGATGGTTAGTTCTAACATGTCCAAGTGATATCAACATCACCTGAATACTTGCACAACATTTTAATTATCACTTTAAGAAATTATAAGCCCATCTCTTAAAATGTTGGATGGATGGATGGATGGATGGATCAATTGAATAGTAAAGAAGTACTGGACTCTTGGACAACGGTGGTGGTAAAATTGTAAACAGACATAATAAAATACTGACAATATGCGTGTTTTATATCTGACGACCACACTAACATAGGAGCTGGTAGGAGCAAATAAGGAAAACGCATATAATATTGTTATAGTATTTCCTGCGTACCATAAATAAACAAGTAACTTCATCTAGTAGTTAGTTAAACAAAATTCAAGCAGATCCACTGCATTTAAACATGTAGAATAATTTAGAATGTTATTAAGCAGTAAGTGTCATTTCAGACCAGAATCTGGTCAAGCATGTGCACAAACACAGCCCAAATGCCCAGCACTGCACAGAGTAAAACTGACCAAAGACAAACAACTGACCAGTCAATGGACATAACATTGCCCCATCCATCATTCTAAATGGTTCCAAATTCTATGTGACATCAGCAGTGAGGCTGTGGACTAGCTTTATCTAATCATCCTCTTCCTGTAGTGTCAGTGATTCACCAAGGATTGTAGCTGCAGGAAAAGTGTAGAAGGGTCCACCAGTGGTCAGCATGGTGGTGGTTGTGGTGGGTGCGAATGGTGGTGCTGGTGGTTGTGGTGGTGGTTGCGGCGGGTGCTAACGGTGGTGCTGGTAGTTGTTGTGGTGGTTGTAGTGGGTGCTGACGGTGGTGCTGGTGGTTGTGGTGGTGGTTGTGGTGGGTGCTGACGGTGGTGTTGGTGGTTGTGGTGGGTGCTGACGGTGGTGCTGGTGGTTGTGGTGGTGCTGGTGGTTTTGGTGGTGGTGGTGGGTGCTGATGGTGGTGCTGGTGGTTGTGGTGGTGGTTGTGGTGGGTGCTGATGGTGGTGCCAGTGGTTGTGGTGGTGGTGGTAGTGGTGACTTATCATCATATTTTCATGATGACAAATATAATAATAGTTGATCTAAAAATGCACTATGTTTGTGAGACACTACATTAGTTACTGAGTTAATATAATATTATATTATTTATATTGCTCTGATGATGACGATGTTGCTAGTGATGATGAAGGATTTACTGTGATGATTATGACAATGAGAACAATGACTCCATCATATCAACAACTTGACAATCACATCAACAACAAGATAATGTTATCATTCACTAGATGATGAATGTATCATGACTACAATCACATCTGACTGACCCACCAATCAACATGACTAGACAGCTATATCATCCTACATCCATCTCTTCAGTTTCCCAGGCACCAACAGTCACAGGTAACCTGTGATCATGACACTGTCTCAGTCATGCTTAGCAAACACTTGAATTAACACCCAGAGACAAGGACCACTCACTAAACACTTCGCTCAATAATCAATATCCAAACTGGTGAACATCTAATTACCTCAGTTCATACTTTGGGACTAATGACTGCTGGCCACTGGCCAGTGTAATTAGTTCAATGCAATTAGTGTGATTATTACAGTTACACAACCAGTTATGCCATACATGGGGACCTAGCATGCATGGCTGCAGTCATATGACTTCACGCATGGCCGCACACACTTATAAACATTGTCAACATTTTAAGGTAGGAATTAAGAATTCATCTATTTGAGACTTGTGACTAATTAATCTTTCTAAGTGACACTCTTACTTTATCTATGCACTGTCTCTTGTGAATAACTGCCATAAGACCACCAATTTCTACAACATGATTGCACTGACATCTTTTCGTCAGCATCATTTTTTTTAAAATATCATTTATTTCAGCCCAGCATATCAGCACCATGAATCTAAAATCCCTACATTAATTGCCATTGCAGCTTAGTACACACAGTTTAGAATGATACTTTAATAATAATTTAATGCATAATCAAATATTATAATGCTATGCTATTTCCTTGCACTAAAAAATAATATACCACTGCAGACAGATCTCACGGATGTGAAATATTAAATCTTGATACTAAATGATTGGTATCAGACAAGTGTATTTATAAATGACAGACCAGAGTGTACCCATGTTGTTTACACTAGACTTCCTCCACTGCTCAAACTTCCCAGGATTAATGATGGCAAGTTTCCTGGGGCCCCATTACCCACAGGGGCTGACAGGGATCAGTGTGCCGTGCTTCCCTCCCCATGGAAGCTCAGAATAACATATTTGTTAATTAATAGGCACACACGCACACCAAATAAAAAACAAATTGTGGTTTATCCTGTTAAAATAAATTGCAATAATTTTCTTCATGATGGAAAAATCAGATGTATTTTGTTTGATGCCAGCCACATGTGTACATGTGTGTACATGTGTGTACATGTACTGACTATATGGTTTATCTCAAATTCCTCACTTTAACATTTTCGTAGAAACGACTGTATTTTAACAATTTTGTTTTCTTTCTATATTTGAAAAAAAAATCCAAAAGGTGATTAAATGAATGTACAAATATCTGACCAAATATTAAGTTAATTAAGGTTTCCAAAGGTTCCTCCTTTCATGGTGGTGTGTATTTTGTAGCTGCCTGATTCTGGAAACTATCCACCAAAAAAAAACCTGGGGCCCGATTCATGAAGAACCAAAGAGCTCCCAGAAAATATAATTCCTCTCAAGAATACAACTAATCTAATAACTGTGCAGGATATAGTTAAACCATTGTATACATTTTTAGTGAACCGACAATCATGTTGCTTACTGCAGTCATGTATATGTATCCTTAGAGTTATACTTGAAGTGCTCCTTGACCCTTTGTCGTGTGTGGGTGGGCTTGGAATGTGGGAAATCCTGACAGTTATCAGGATTTCAAGGAACAGGAACTCAAGAAATACTTGAACACACTTTTCTCTCTAAAAAAATATTTGCTCTATTCTTAAGAGACAGATGCAGGTTTAGGAAGCTACTGCAGGAAACAGACTCTAAGTAGGCTAAGAACCCGTGGTAGACTAAAGACAAACAAGTCACAATCTGTCCTGTTGCATGACTGCACACTTCAAGGTGGATTAGGCAACAGCCTTGCATCGCGTAGACACTAATCTCTGTATCTCATGGACACTAATCTTCTCTGTGCTTGCAAGAGAAAGGAGGAAATGTGTTGCCATATGTTGCCTTTATCGCAAACTTCAGCTTGACGTCTCTTGGACAAAGTTAAGTAAAAAGTTGTTATATATTCCAACTCTGGGGTGCAATTTCAAGTATAATAGTAGCGGCAATTGTGGCAGCCATGGCAGCTGTGATGAAGACAGGAGATGTAACGGTGAAAGTAGCTGTGGAGGTAGCGGTGGGGTTTTGCAGTAATATTATTTTTACATGATATATAAATAATGATTAATGTGTAACTACTTCCCAATCACTCGTAATTTTATATATAATTATATAATTATATATATATATATATATATATATATATATATATATATACAATACATTTTAAAATATCAAACAAGGAATGGGATATATCTATGTGTACATAAAGTGAACTAATATATATATATATATATATATATATATATATATATATATTAGTTCACTTTATTTACACATAAATATATCCCATTCCTTGTTTGATATTAAAAATGTATTATTTCACAAATGCCTACTTCTAATAACACATACTTTGACACAAACCCTATCAACCTCAGCACGCCCAGGTCCACCTACCTCGAGCAAGAGATTTACTTTGTTAAAAAACACCTTTGAAAGGCGACCATCTATAAGTGAATCTCAGGGAAGCCAATTATAAATTTACAAATGCTCTCAATCATTCAGTTGGACACGAGTGCCTGCAGGGTTTGCCAGTAATTGAAAAACGATAGGTTTACTGCATAACTGCAAAAGAAACCTTCCCAGAATCAACAGCAGCTGCAGAGACGCAAACTTAGTTACAAAGCAGCGAATCTTAAAACAGACTCCATATGGCAGTGGTTAACCACTGGTTAACCATTGGTTATCCAGAGGCAGAATACAGTTTTGTCAGCTAAACACATATACATCCTGATTACAAGTTTAGTTAGTTCTAAGGTTGTGTACAATAATAGACTTAAACAAAATAAAGGCATGTTCTTCAATAGCATGTTATTCATAATATTTATATAAAAATACTGTAACTAATGTGCAATATCCTTGGAAGTGGTATTCCTCAATCTGTGCAACTTAAGTTGTAGGTAAATCATGCTACAATGGCAGAAGAACATAATGTTATCCAAGAAGTATACATGCAGCTATTAAAATAATAAATGGTGCATAAAATCTGTTCCAACATTGTATATACTTGTTGATGTCTCTTGCAGTCTCCGTGGTAACCAAGGTGAAATGTACACCCACTGCCTGGAGAGTATCAACTCCCATCTATCTGTGAAACCAGCATTCTAGACTCCACCTCAGATGACACACAGGTGTACACAGATTCCTCCAACTGACCATGTTGTCACCAGGGGGCACTGCCCGTGGCAACGCAACATTGACCAATCAACGCCACCCAACTAGCTGTGATCCCTGCCAGCTGGCCACACAGTTGTTCCATCCTGAGTGAACACTGCAGTGGCAGGTAGCAAACAGATACCTGGGGTGGAGCATTCACACTAAGGCAGTGTTTAATGGTGACTAGTTACCTAAATTATGAGATAATGTGAACAACTTCAAGCTGTTTGTCTTGTGCTTGAAGCTGTATGCCTAAGTGGTGAAGTGCTCATGTATGGAGCACGATACAAAGAAACGTTTTACTCTCATGTGGTGTATCAAACTTACTTCTTTCTTTGCCTTCTTCTGCTTCCCCTTAATCCTTGAGGGGTTGGGTCACGTCACACATTCTGTTCTGCCCTCTTCACGAATTAATATTCTGCCATTTTCTCCCCATCTGCTGCTCATATCTGCCTTTTTACAGATTTCCTTTTTACACTTTCTCTCCACCGTAACATCAAATATCCTGGTATTAATATTAGACAACCTAAGATGCATACAAAAAGTGTTCCATTTCTCAGTTGTATTTCACAGGTATTTCTTTCGAACAAATGTTATGCAAAAGACAAGTGATATGAATAACTGAATGAGTAACAACAAACTCTAACTGTTGACAGGTATAATGGAGAAAAGTTCGCATCTCATCTCAATCTAAAGCATCATCTCATCATAAACTGGAAAGACGATCATCAGCTCTGCATCAAGTCACTTGTGACACTATGGAATGTAAGCAGATATGCAGCTTCCTTCTCCACTGAGTCCACCGACAGACAAGGAATGCTGACAACTTGAGTCCAATTATAAACTGTCTAAGAAACCAACAACAAGCCACTGTTGACTGAATATCATATTATTTTAGCTTTTTTCTCCATTTCTTATTATCATCCACTTTAGTAATGTGGTGACATGACAAATTTCTTACAGGTTTACTGCTTGTGGAGGCATTTACCAGTGATCTCTCCAAGAGTTGTGTTTGGGCGAGCTCTTTCCCGAGAGCCCGAGAGCTTCCAGAGTAATACTTTTACACTTGATATACCAAAACATGGCATTTTAAACCTGCATAATCAGATGTTATAGTTATGTTATGTTATAAAACATTTATAACCTAACCCAATACCTGTTTTAAGAATCTCTACATTTAATCACAATGTTTATAAGCAGCAACAGAAATAGTAGATTAATTTTTACTTTTTCCATTTCCTAATGAAACAGCAAACATTACACGTAAAGAGTTCATTGTTAATGTTGAACATTCCACAAATACCTTTTTACAAGAGATTACATTAAAATGCATTAAAATATATAACATTTTCATGAAATTTCTCTAGGATGTTGCGTGATATATAAACATCAGAGGCTTCTCAAGTCAAATGCTGCAGACACACCTGAGTGACTGATTGCTAACAAAGGTGTGATAGTAGCACAGTAATATTAATAAAGATTTGCTTTTATTCCTATCATTGCATCTATTTCAGTGAGTGAATAAACTGATCTGAAATTATTTTTCTTTTATAAGCACAAGATCAAACAGCAAAACAAACTGATAACATTACTTATACTTGCAATGATCAATCAGATACCAGTTGATCACACCCTATCAGGGGGCAAGTACCCCGAGTGCTGGGGTTATGCAGAAGTTGCACCAGAAAGGTTATCAGTATGTGAGTTGCAATGTGGTCATTCCCCTCAAGGTTATCAGCCCTCCCTGTAGGTATTAAATTCCCTGCAGTGGGAACAGCGCCCTCTCCAATTACCCCTTGTTCTCACACTTGTTTATTCCGAATAGGAATGCAGTTGAAGGCTTTCTGGAACTGGTTACTCTAATCCACATCGACTTGCATGGTTTTATCAGAAGGTGTAAACTTCTTCACCTAGTTAGGACACCAATCCTGGTCAGTGTCCATAAACCCAGAAAAACCAAAGACACCTGAAACTTCCAGACGGTGCTGGTTTCTCTGCAATAGTCTGAATGAATTGTAGCTTACTGTAAACAAGCTTGTTACTGTCAGAAAACACTTAACACTGGCCCCTTTTCGTGTCAGTGGAGATTCATTAAAAAAAAGTTGATAGGGCAGGAGAAATAGGCATGCCTTGGCTGTTCTAATCTCTGTGCCAGTTGCTTTGACCAGGATGTCAGCGGTTATCAGAGATTGCCACCAGCTTTCCACATGAAAGACCGTGTCAGCATGGGTAGATTTCCACTGATCAAAAAATCTTTTATAGTCAGTCAGATAACAATACACAGTTTCGCTGCTAAATAGGCAGACCACCCAAATCTCTGGCCACAGTGGTTCTTCCCGTACTTAATGGGCCATCGTTGTACAGGTGGGCAACCCATCTATAGCATAAGGTGTGTATGTTAAACAGTTATATTTAACATCTTCCAAATTACATTTTGTGAATTGTTTTATTAACATTTATTATAGAAAAGAACAGAAATATAAGTGCTTTATAGCACTGTCAGTGAAATAATGAGAAGCAAGTGAAGTGGTACAACAAATTATACCAAGACCTTCAGTAACATTCAAAATATTCACACAGCATACACAAGTACATTCACTCAGCAGTCACACACAAGTACATGCATTCAGCAGTCACACACAAGTACATGCACTCAACAGTCATACACAAGTACATGCATTCAGCAGTCACACACAAGTACATGCATTCAGCAGTCACACACAAGTACATGCATTCAGCAGTCACACACAAGTACATGCATTCAGCAGTCACACACAAGTACATGCATTCAGCAGTCACACACAAGTACATGCATTCAGCAGTCACACACAAGTACATGCATTCAGCAGTCACACACAAGTACATGCATTCAGCAGTCACACACAAGTACATTCACTCAGCAGTCACACACAAGTACATGCATTCAGCAGTCACACACAAGTACATGCATTCAGCAGTCACACACAAGTACATGCATTCAGCAGTCACACACAAGTACATGCATTCAGCAGTCACACACAAGTACATGCATTCAGCAGTCACACACAAGTACATGCATTCAGCAGTCACACACAAGTACATGCATTCAGCAGTCACACACAAGTACATGCATTCAGCAGTCACACACAAGTACATGCATTCAGCAGTCACACACAAGTACATTCACTCAGCAGTCACACACAAGTACATGCATTCAGCAGTCACACACAAGTACATGCATTCAGCAGTCACACACAAGTACATGCATTCAGCAGTCACACACAAGTACATGCATTCAGCAGTCACACACAAGTACATGCATTCAGCAGTCACACACAAGTACATGCATTCAGCAGTCACACACAAGTACATGCATTCAGCAGTCACACACAAGTACATGCATTCAGCAGTTACACACAAGTACATGCATTCAGCAGTCACACACAAGTACATGCACTCAGCAGTCATACACAAGTACATGCACTCAACAGTCATATACAAGTACATGCACTCAGCAGTCATACACAAGTACATGCATTCAGCAGTCACACACAAGTACATGCATTCAGCAGTCACACACAAGTACATGCACTCAACAGTCATACACAAGTACATGCACTCAGCAGTCACACACAAGTACATGCACTCAGCAGTCACACACAAGTACATGCATTCAGCAGTCACACACAAGTACATGCACTCAACAGTCACACACAAGTACATGCACTCAGCAGTCACACACAAGTACATGCACTCAACAGTCATACACAAGTACATGCACTCAACAGTCATACACAAGTACATGCACTCAGCAGTCATACACAAGTACATGCACTCAACAGTCACACACAAGTACATGCACTCAGCAGTCACACACAAGTACATGCAATCAGCAGTCACACACACGTACATGCACTCAGCAGTCACACACAAGTACATGCACTCAACAGTCATACACAAGTACATGTACTCAGCAGTCATACACAAGTACATGCACTCAGCAGTCACACACAAGTACATGCATTCAGCAGTCACACACAAGTACATGCATTCAGCAGTCACACACAAGTACATGCACTCAACAGTCATACACAAGTACATGTACTCAGCAGTCATACACAAGTACATGCACTCAACAGTCATACACAAGTACATGCACTCGACAGTCATACACAAGTACATGCATTCAGCAGTCACTCATCAATTTCAACACATAAACTGTGCATTTTATACTTATAAATAAAAAAAATTTAATAAGTTAGTGGCTGAGTCCCTTGCTCTAGTGAATAATATAGATGCCTTCTTTTTACTTAGTACACATTAATATACATTAATTGTAATGCTAAAAGTTAATATTCATCAACACAAACCTAAAGAACACAATATGAAAAATGAGAAACAACTTTGTAATTACAAAAAAACAACATACCAGGTAATTCTCAAAGGGTGTTCCACTCAACTGCACAAGTTCATGACCCTAGGTAATCTGACCCCAGCTATGCTATTACCCTTGCATGGTTCATAAAATTGTTGTTTCAAAACATCCTTGCAGTGACCAGTGTCTGGTTTCAGATGCTGCCAGTACAAAACCAACTGCACTGGAAAAAGTTTGCAAAAATGCTGCTTTTGGAATAGCACTCACAAACATGGGGCTCACATTTCACCCCACCTGGAATTTGTTTTAATGTGCCATCTGTTTGTTGCTAAGTTCTTAGATTGTTTTGCAAGGTTTGCCAAAAATAAACAAACACTGCAATACCACATTATATGACAGGTATTAAGTAGGATTCTCAGCCAGACTTAATAAGTCTAGGGTCTAATTCCGAATCTTGTCTGGCATCAGGCTGATGGAGGTGACCATTGTGTGTGTTTCCAGTGAAATACAATTACAGTGTCACATATCAAAAGTGATGTAATGTGAGCATTGTGAGAACTGTAGCTGTATAATTTGTTACATAATAGAAATATAGGAGTTACCCCATATTAGAGCAACACTGAAATCTACTCCAGACATGGCTTCCTATTCTTGTATAAATTTTTTTCTGTATCCTTGAACAATAATTAACTAAGGCTGAAGTGTCTTTGAAAATGTTTAATATGTAATAAACCATAAAGATCATTAACTTAAGCAGCTGCCAGCTACTGATATGAGAGTCTACTTTATGATGATCTGATGTAAATACATCAACAGCTGGGACTGATCTGCTCTTTACAAGAGGTTGATCTGTTATCTACACTTACCATATCAAACAGTTCCACAGCATGTCCTGCCAATATGTTCTCACACCTGGCTAAAAGTGTTGCTTTGAAATTACCTACCATTTCTTATGTAAAAACTTGCAAAAAAGAGCGAGAGAGAGAGAGAGAGAGAGGGAGACAGGGAGAGGGAGAGAGGGAGAAAGGGGGAGAGGGAGAAAGGGAGAGAGGGGGAGAGGGAGGGAGGGGGAGAGGGAGAGAGAGAGGGAGAGAGGTGGGAAAGGGGGAGAGGGAGTGAGGGAGAGAGGGAGAGAGAGGTGGCCATCTTGTTTGAATCCTATCAACTTGTGACTGTGCAGCCAACAAGAAAACTTTGTTTGTGTATTTGTGTACAGTTGAACAGTTCTGACAATGACTACACTGTGATGTAGTTTCCTTGCATTCCTGACACGCAAGCTCAACTATCTTCCCAACGACCCTCAAATTGGCGTTTTTCTCCCTTTGTTGTTCGAGCTGCTTTTCATAAGGAGAAAATCTGTTCTTCTGGATTTCTACTACTTCTAAAGCGAACCTGCAGATCTGATAGATCTGTGGTTTACGAGTAATTCCATTCTGAATGCTCAGCAGCACAATCCTGCATGGTGGCAATTTCCACATCACTTCAAATTTCCGTTCAGAGATTCACATTATCTGGCCATTATGGGCTTTGTACAAAGTTTAAATCACTTTTCTTTCAGCCAGACTTGATGACAAATGAATCTCTGTCGTCTATTGTCGTTTTGAACAACAGAGCAATGAAAAATAAAACTGAACCTTGAATTTACAATATTAAAAAAGCACATGAACATAAATATGCACAACTGAGCATTTATAGACATTTTAATCGAATCAGATATCTTAAACTCTATTCAAGATTTGCAAATGCAAATGCTATGTGAATGAAGAATGGAAAGTAATACTCAACTATTTTAATAGATTTTTTATTGCTATTATAAAACATATTAATATCCCGGATTGACACTGTTGAGAGTGTAAAGACCCCAGCGTTTCCTCTGGCATGTCAACTAGATAATGCCTTCTAAACTAAAGCAGATGCTTCCATTGCCATTTTGATCAATGTTTATTCGGTTGGCACTTAATTCAGCCAAAACTACAACAGACATTGCCATGATAAAGGCCAGGGCTGTCACAGAGACAGCCCACACCAAAATCTTTTTTCAGGTGTTATTTTTAAACTATATGTCTGACTGATATGGCTAGACCAAATACTGATGTATATATTTACTGGGTGGTTGCATACTTGCGTGAAGACCACATTTTTCAAACATTTTTGCCGCAAATTCATAAAAGTAGTTTTCCTTACGGTACATTTGTAGTTTGTATGGATTAAGTAAACATCACTAGTTCTACATATCCAGCCATCAAAATCAATAATCAAACTAGTTATCAACACAACCAAATACATAAAATAAATATAGGCCCTACATTAAAATATGGCCACATTGTGTTCTCAACTTTAAGGGTCCTGCCTCAATTCAATGTTTTACTCCTCTACTTTCAAACGCAGTTCACAAAAGAAATTAATCTATTTAGTGTCCACTGCAACAGATTTGTTAGTTTGGATAAAATCATTGGACAAAGTATTAAATTATTTTTGACTGGGTCCAGCTCCATATACAGAATGTACCCTACATACTATCTACATACTATCTACATACTATAACAAAGCAAATTTTTTACATGATTTAAAAAAAATACGCACTCCTATTAAACTGACTGCACACATTACTTCAACTTTTCACATATTACAAATTTGCATATCAGTGAATCTGATTTTAATTGGTTAACTCAATTGAGGAAGGAGTTTTAAAGAATTGTTGAAGGTGTGGAGTGTCACAGTAACATAATATATGCACCATTAGCCACACCAGATTAAGTCTTTCATGAATGATTGCATTCACACAAGACCAGGCATGAGCCACCCAGATGTTTGGAGACACGTTTTGTAAGACCCACAGACAGGAAGAGCAGTGAACCTGTATCCATCACAACAGATGACAGCTGATAAAAAACCGGATCACAGACACACTGCTACAACAGCAGAGCATTCAGAGAATTCATGTCGACAAAGAAATACATGTTCCTGTGATTTATACCATCCTGTCTCGGTTGGTGGCACCTGTTTCATGTGACAATTAGCAGGCGACGAAGCACAATGTAAGCCGGGGATGGTAGCTTCCTGTTATTTGTGGACATCGATTTTTAAAATACAAATAACACAAAGCTATAGATGTTTAATTATTAATGTTGCATGCTTGGAAAGATATGAAAATAACTATTCAATGTGGCATGTGGCAAATTCACACAAAACAATAAAACAATTCACATGAAACATTAACTGTTTTATTCCTTATATGACACACACATTCCCAGTGTGGATTTTACAAAAATAACAAACTACATAATAATTTATTTATCATATCACTTTGAAGACATACTGGTTTTGTTCCTGCAAATCTTGCTGCATTTTAAAATCAACAGGTCTTTTCATTCTTACACAACGATTACATAGACATCACATCTTGCTAGGTAATTTATTACTCTAAATTGCCCCTAATAAAACTACAGTAAATAAGTTTTACACATTTAATAAACAAGACCATTAATTAGCCTGCCATAAACAATTAAGTGTGACTGGCTAGACACTGTTGTCTTCTAATTTACCCAGTAGTAAAACAAGGTTTATAACTAAGTTTCCCCCACTTTATAGAGTAGTAATGTAATTACCTACATAAAACCCACCTGTGCTGTTTGGAAATCACTAACCTAGGTACCTGATGTACTTGTTGTCTCTCAATAAACCTTCAAGTGTCATGCCACATGGACCACTAAAGCAGTTCCTTTCTATCAGTGCCAGTCTTTTTGTTTAAAATGGTTGTATTTAATAGCCATGTTATGGGTTATTTGCTTTGAGTTGCAGTTCACCAAGTTTATCCAAATTAGGATGCTCTGTTTGGTGTTATCAACAGAGAACTCATTAAATTATATTACAAATTATCATGACATTGTTCTATAAATGTAAATCTAAAAAACGGTTAACAGAAAATATTTCTTTGTTGGAATATAATCAAAAAGTAAATTGCTAGCAGAAATAGCTTAGAGGTGTAAATGACAACATTAAAAACTATTCCCAAGGTATTTTGGCTGATTCCCTCATGAGTTGCATTTGATAAATCCAAGTTTTATACAATGAGTTCAAAGGTCATTCAAAATCAACATTCTTCAAATTCTTATTTAATGACACGAAGACCCATCCTGCATGGACGAAAATTAACTTTTAATTTAACCTGCAAACATGGCAATTGTCAGTCAATTTAACCCCACAAAGGAATCATGGGGGAGAAAATGGGTTTGAAATCACCCTCCAGTAGACCAGAGCTGAAGTAAATGTCTTTCCGAGCCCGCTGCGAATAGTGAGTAGGTTTTAATGAAACACCTTTCTCTGGAATCAAACACAAATCATTTCTTCTGATCTAAGCACAACAGTGAACTTGTGCCACTGAGGAGAGTTTGTGGGCCCTACAATGTTATGACTGTGATGTTTTATATAATTATTTATGTAAAAATACAGCACATATAGTCACATATACAACTGGTTACATTTACTCGCTCACTAATTCATGAATCCATGCAGGCCAACTCATGCAAGGTCAATTGTCAAATTGATCTGTCAACACAATATAAAAAATTATTTCATTACGATCATTTCTAAATCTATAAGTTATTTCCACACATAAAAAATGAGAGAAATCAAGTTTATTTTCCATGAATGGATTGGTTTATGTGATATCTGACATGATTATGTTTCAAGAAAATTGTTTGGTGTTCGTTTGGAATATTTTGGCTGCATTATACGGCCTTCAAGATCAGACTTTGTAAAACCCCACAGCACAAAGCAGACATAATAATTGTATTATGTTACATTTCCAGTGGAGAATTTCAGTACCTTTTCATGTGGAACTCAAATCTATACATTCAGAAAGGCAGATGCAACTGAAGAGTGCAACAAGTTATAATTAGCAGTCGACCAAACTGAAGCATGTTTACATCACGGTCAACCACACACAGCTATACAGGAACATAAATAGGAAAACCAGGTAAGAAAGTGGTTGAATTGTTAACTAAATGACAAGCTTCACCAGGCCCAGCAATGTCCCTCGCTGGTTCTATCAATGACCTGCAATCTAATTGTTTCCATCCTCTTTCATCTTGCTTCATATTTTATCTTGACCAACTATTAGCTCACACATGAGGAGTTTATCATGCACACCACATTGCTGGGGTCCGTCTCAAAATTACTAAGACTAAGTAATGACTATGTGTCGAAGGGGGCATTTAAAAATCTACCACAACAGGTGAATATGCTCTTGTGTGGTGTGCCTGTTCTTGTTTGATCAAACATTTCCCTTGTCCTGCTCTCTATCCTTCTCCCTCTCCACCTCCCTCGCTGACTGTCCAGAACCAGGCCAGATTGCACAGATGGCCATTGATGACCATTAGCTGGACTCAGAAACATTAAACTGACCAGTTATTGCCCCTACACCCCAAAAGGCCCATATAGCTAATGAACAAGAGAGGGGGTGAATGGATACTGAAAGGGAACTTACTTAGATACTGACCACGTCTGGGTAGAGAGCCAACAATTGTAACTTGCTCTAGAAGCCAGCGGCCTACAGCCATACAGTGCTTTTGCTAAAATGTTGAAGTTTTCAAAGGATATATTTTATTATATGATTTTGTATTACCTAACAGAACATGATGAAAAAATTCTTCAGGCAGTTTTACTTGATATGTTTGCGACATGGTTGGTGTGTGGAATTTCAGCCAAATAACTGCTGCAGGTGTAAAACGTAATAACTTAGAACAAGGTAGACTTGACTGGCTCTTGAATCATGGTCTGGCAAGTAATGCTTTACAGAGGTCACTGGTACAATGTCAGTACTTCATTTTCAACATGCCCAAAGTATTTCTACTTGTAGTCAATATGTTATGCATGTCTCACTAAAAGATCATGTAACATGTACTACTGGAATGACTATACATCAAAGGTATGGTAAAGTTTAATAAATGTCAGCTCTTCACATGGATTACTGCTGTTGTGCTGTTTTGTAGAAGCATTCTCTTGTTCACTTTTAACATTTGTTTACTGCTAGGTTTGCAGAATTGTTTAAGACATAATTAACATTCATCAAAGGTGACAAACATTCTTCAGTAATAATAATTTGTTGGTTTGTGTAACTCAGAGCTTTGACACTTCAGTAAAGGTGTGCACAGAAAGTTTACTTCATTCAAGACCAGCTGTTTTCACTGATGCCTGCCCCTGGATACAAGATACATGCCCCTGGATACAAGATACATGCCCCTGGATACAAGATACATGCCGCTGGATACAAGATACATGCCCCTGGATACAAGATACATGCCCCTGGATACAAGATACATGCCGCTGGACACAAGATACATGGCCCTGAATACAAGATACATGCCCCTGGACACTGGATGCATGCCCCTGGACACGAGATGCATGCCCCTGGACACGAGATGCATGCCCCTGGACACGAGATGCATGCCCCTGGACACGAGATGCATGCCCCTGGACACGAGATGCATGCCCATGGACACGAGATGCATGCCCATGGACACGAGATGCAAGCCCCTGGACACGAGATGCATGCCCCTGGACACGAGATGCATGCCCCTGGACACGAGATGCATGCCCCTGGACATGAAATGCATGCCCCTGGACACGAGATGCATGCCCCTGGACACGAGATGCATGCCCCTGGACACGAGATACATGCGAGATACATGCCAGTGGACACAAATTCCGAATCTATTTAAAATGCATTACTCAACAGCACCAGAAGTGTAGAGCAAAAGAGAAGACATAAGCCTTAGGCTGGAAACCCTTTTTCAGAAACCAGTGGATGCCAGTGAAGCATGAGACAACCTAGACCAAGTCAGCTCTGTCCTGAAGTGGGTAGCTATCAATTACCCTGGGTTGTTATATCCACCCCACAGGGGGTGTTAAGTAATGCACTGTAGGTTGGGTAACCAATACCATTAAGATCCTCCAGTCTTTTTGATAAATAGGTCTCCATTGGCTGACACAATGCTAAGGGCGTGCAAACCTGTATCCCGGGCAGACACAAACCTGTATCCCAGGCAGACAGAAACCTGTATCCTGGGCAGACAGAAACCTGTATCCTGGGCAGACACAAACCTGTATCCTGGGCAGACACAAACCTGTATCCTGGGCAGACACAAACCTGTATCCTGGGCAGACACAAACCTGTATCCTGGGCAGATACAAACCTGTATCCTGGGCAGATACAAACCTGTATCCTGGGCAGATACAAACCTGTACCCTGGGCAGATACAAACCTGTATCCTGGGCGGGACACATTAGTGGAAAAAAATACATACATTTCCTCCATGAGTGTTTTTTGTGGTAAGGCTAGGAACAGCAACAACAGCAGCTACTAGCTAGGAATAGAGAGCAACAGCAGTAGCTACCAGCTAGGAATAGACAGCAACAGCAGTAGCTACCAGCTAGGAATAGACAGCAACAGCAGTACTACCAGTTAGGAATAGACAGCAACAGCAGTAGCTACCAGCTAAGAATAGAGAGGAAAAGCAGTAGCTACCAGCTAGGAATAGACAGCTACAGCAGTAGCTACCAGCTAGGAAAAGACAGCAACAGCAGTACTACCAGCTAGGAATAGACAGCAACAGCAGTAGCTACCAGCTAGGAATAGACAGCAACAGCAGTACTACCAGTTAGGAATAGACAGCAACAGCAGTAGCTACCAGCTAGGAATAGAGAGGAAAAGCAGTAGCTACCAGCTAGGAATAGACAGCTACAGCAGTAGCTACCAGCTAGGAAAAGACAGCAACAGCAGTACTACCAGCTAGGAATAGACAGCAACAGCAGTAGCTACCAGCTAGGAATAGACAGCTACAGCAGTAGCTACCAGCTAGGAATAGAGGGCAACAGCAGTAGCTACCAGCTAGGAATAGACAGCAACAGCAGTAGCTAGGAATAGACAGCAACAGCAGTATCTACCAGCTAGGAATAGAGAGGAACAGCAGTAGCTACCAGCTAGGAATAGACAGCAACAGCAGTAGCTACCAGCTAGGAATAGAGTCATTCACATTTTCCTCTTTAATCCATACTCATTTCATCATCATATATTTTACTACATTCTCCTGGAATAAGTCGCCACCTGCTCTATGTACAAAACTTGAGAAATGGTCTCACACACGCATGCATGCATGCACGCACGCACGCACGCACGCACGCACACATTTTTATTTATAAACTTTGTATTGTAACTGATAACAACACCTATTTTGAAAAATTAAAACTGGATGCTTACCATTCTTATATGTCAGCTTTGGCAGTAACAAATAACTTACAAAAATATGTAATATCAGTGATATATAAATCAAGCATAGCAAGTGTGATTAAGGAATATGAAATAAAAAGTGGATGGATCCTACACTGGACCATGCACTAGACTATACACTTGACCATACACTGGACTATACACTTGACCATACACTGGACTATACACTTGACCATATACTGGGCCTGTACACTTGACCATACACTGGTGACTGGACCTGTACACTTGACCATACACTGGATTATACACTTGACCATACCTGTACACTTGACCATACACTGATGACTGGACCTGTACACTTGACCATACACTGGACTATACACTTGATCATACACTGGGCCTGTACACTTGACCATACACTGGTGACTGGACATGTACACTTGACCATACACTGGACTATACACTTGACCATACACTGGACCTGTACACTTGACCATACACTGATGACTGGACCTGTACACTTCACCATACACTGGACTATACACTTGACCATACACTGGACCTGTACACTTGACCATACACTGGTGACTGGACCTGTACACTTCACCATACACTGGACTATACACTTGACCATACACTGGACCTGTACACTTGACCATACACTGGTGACTGGACCTGTACACTTGACCATACACTTGACTATACACTTGACCATACACTGGGCCTGTACACTTGACCATACACTGATGACTGGGCCTGTACACTTGACCATACACTGGACTATACACTTGACCATACACTGGACCTGTACACTGGACATAGATCCTGACAAAGAGCTGAGCAATATTGATTAGAAAGGAGGCAGAGGAATCTGAAGGAATGGACAGGAAATTAGGGATGAAAGACAACATGCCCTTCTCTGAGAGGGAATTGTGCAACATCAGTGGAAGGACTGGCAACAAGTCATCTCAAACAAAAGATGGTGAAACGGGTATGTTGTATGAATTTCCCTGGCATAGACACCAGGCAGAGAGAGAGACCCTTTCTTTCCATATTCTAGGTGTTATGCAACCCATAAAGTTTTACAAAATGTCCACGGACCGACAATGCTGACCATCAGACCACTGCACCAAAGTTGTACTTTATGCCCACATTCCATCTAGTTGACAGCATTTCATTCTGATACAGAGAACAGACAAGGAGATGTCAGTGAGAATATTATAAACATAACATAAATAACAAGTACCAACTCAACCAAGAGACAGCCACCTACACCAAGACTATCCAATGCTTATCAGCCATAGACTATCCAGCTCTATCACCAGGGTATGTGCAATGCACCACTGTGGTTTTCTGTGGGGTTATCTACTCTTTCTCTCTCTCTCTCCCTCTCTAGCAGATCCAGGCATGAACATTCATCATTCCTTTATCACCAGTCTACCCTATCTGACATGTGGCCATATTGCAATCACTGCCACTTAGACCCAGCACACAGGATGACACAACCTTATGAATGATAGGGGAACCAGGGGGGAATAGGGGAAGCCAAATGATATGGGAACCCAAATGATATGGGAACCCGAATGATAATGAGCCATTAACCAACTAGTAACCAAAATGAATTAGACTGCATGATATAGTAAGTGCCATTCAGTTTGTACTCAGGTAACATCATTGTTATTACATCAATGTGTGTAGTGACAGACCACCCACAGACAAGAAAAAAGTGGTAGAAAAACAAACATGTAGTTTCACATAGCCTGTTAATCATCCCCTGGCGGCTAGACCAGCATAAGGCACTGACTGTCCATAGACTGAAGTGAGGAGTGTACCAGCTTGGTGTCTGGATTACATTTGTTGCTGTCATAATCAGCCAATGACTGACAACTCCATCAATCTGCCAGATACCAGGCAGGTTATTCTGTAATGGTGGCCACCTGACCTCTCACCATAATGACACTTCCAATCCACAGATGGTGAAAGAAATGTCCTCACCCAAGACAAAATTTAAATGTCCTCACCCAAGACAAAATTAAAATGTCATCACCTAAGACAAAAGTAAAATGTCCTCACCCAAGACAAAATTAAAATGTCCTCACCCAAGACAAAATTAAACCTAGCTAAGAGGCAGAAACATTGCTGAGCAACTTTTTAATCTTCTCAAATCAGACTTGGCCTTTCAGTGGCAGTTTATCTGCTGTCAATAAAAAGATGCATTCTATTACAGGGATGAGCACCAGACCTAACATGGATATAGCATGACTGACTCTAGGCAAATGTTTCTTTGAAATGTGGCATGATGTAAACAAATTTCATTTTGTTCTGATTGATGATTCCACGCTGTACCTTGTCCTGAAGCTGAGGGCAAAACATCAGTGCTCACAATACTTGAGACAGCTAGACAAAACACCAGTGCTCACAATACTTGAGACAGCTAGACAAAACATCAGTGCTCACAATACTTGAGACAGCTAGACAAAACATAACATCAATGCTCACAATACTTAAGACAGCTAGACAAAACATCAGTGCTCACAATACTTGAGACAGCTAGACAAAACATAACATCAATGCTCACAATACTTGAGACAGCTAGACAAAACATAACATCAGTGTTCACAATACTTGAGACAGCTAGACAAAACATAACATCAATGCTCACAATACTTGAGACAGCTAGACAAAACATCAGTGTTCACAATACTTGAGACAGCTAGACAAAAAATCAGTGCTCACAATACTTGAGACAGCTAGACAAAACATCAGTGCTCACAATACTTGAGACAGCTAGACAAAACATCAGTGTTCACAATACTTGAGACAGCTAGACAAAACATCAGTGCTCACAATACTTGAGACAGCTAGACAAAACATCAGTGTTCACAATACTTGAGACAGCTAGACAAAACATCAGTGCTCACAATACTTGAGACAGCTAGACAAAACATCAGTGCTCACAATACTTGAGACAGCTAGACAAAACATCAGTGTTCACAATACTTGAGACAGCTAGACAAAACATCAGTGCTCACAATACTTGAGACAGCTAGACAAAACATCAGTGTTCACAATACTTGAGACAGCTAGACAAAACATCAGTGTTCACAATACTTGAGACAGCTAGACAAAACATCAGTGCTCACAATACTTGAGACAGCTAGACAAAACATCAGTGCTCACAATACTTGAGACAGCTAGACAAAACATCAGTGTTCACAATACTTGAGACAGCTAGACAAAACATCAGTGCTCACAATACTTGAGACAGCTAGACAAAACATCAGTGCTCACAATACTTGAGACAGCTAGACAAAACATCAGTGCTCACAATACTTGAGACAGCTAGACAAAACATCAGTGTTCACAATACTTGAGACAGCTAGACAAAACATCAGTGCTCACAATACTTGAGACAGCTAGACAAAACATCAGTGTTCACAATACTTGAGACAGCTAGACAAAACATCAGTGTTCACAATACTTGAGACAGCTAGACAAAACATCAGTGCTCACAATACTTGAGACAGCTAGACAAAACATCAGTGCTCACAATACTTGAGACAGCTAGACAAAACATCAGTGCTCACAATACTTGAGACAGCTAGACAAAACATCAGTGTTCATAATACTTGAGACAGCTAGACAAAACATCAGTGCTCACAATACTTGAGACAGCTAGACAAAACATCAGTGTTCACAATACTTGAGACAGCTAGACAAAACATCAGTGCTCACAATACTTGAGACAGCTATACAAAACATCAGTATTCACAATACTTGAGACAGCTAGACAAAACATCAGTGCTCACAATACTTGAGCCTCCTTTGGCATGTGTCAGTTGACATGTCTGGGACCATTGATTTCTTACTTTTGTTACAGGAAGAGTTCGTGGTAACATTTCTTTGTAGCCGATCTAAAGGTTGCGTTATTGAAGGCTTCTAATGACTACAGGAACTGAGACAAATCTAAGACAGTTGATGGTAGCAGAATACAAAGGACGTAGACACAATTATATATATATATATATATATATATATATATATATATCACATAAGTAATAATGGGCATGGCATACAAAATCACTACAATTTCTGTTGTGTATATAATATCTGTTGTGGTACATTTTATACCGTGCATATCCCAATCCTGCTGTATATGAAGTATATGGTTTTTCTTTTTTTCTCGCACTACTGCTCATGATTCTTTATTAACCATGTAGAAACTGTGACTATATCATTGTTGAGCAAGAGATGTTATATGTCTGGTGTATATTATGTACACAATGTGTAAACCGTGTAGTCAGGGTGTTATTTAATATTACTGAGTTGCATGTTGTACTCAACAAGTTTAACACTGTTCATAACCTGGTATCTACAGTTTCCTGAGGTACATTAAATACTGTTTCAAACACAGCCATCATAACTAACCATTGAAATGCACATTTCTATTTTACAAAAGGAAGTCCTAATGCATATTTTAGTTTTTCAATCCACATTAATTGAATTATTTCCAAAGTGTGCAAGACATTACTAAAATGACAGCTGGATAAAATAACCTGAAGACTCATTAAAGGAGGCAATAAAATTACTTACAAAAGGGAAATGTCAGTCTTCAAGCATCTTAATCAGTGGCGGCAACCGCCCAATAAAATGATTAAACTACATCCCTGAGGCTTAACAGAAATAAGAAATAATTTAAGGCACAATAGCCACATAGCTAGAAGCAGACTTTTGAAAAGACAAGACTTAGCCGTTAGTGCAGGTGCCATGCTAAGCACTGGTACAATAAATGGCAACAAGTCTGCCTTACAGTTGACCATTCTTCTCTCATTGCTCTGTTCTTGTCCCAGATGGCAGAGGCAGAACATAATGGGTGCATTATCACAGTTTGGCACATATAAAATGGCCATATAAAATAATGGAATAAGGGTTCCTTAGCACACACGCCTCAAGTGATTTCCCACGCTCTCACCACAGGGTGCACCTTGAGTCTGAGACACCAGATCTGACAGAGTGTTTCAAGTTTAAGGGTCTACTAAACTACTACTAGTCACAAACTACAAGATAAATCTATTAAAACATCAACATAGGAGTAATGATATGTTTATAGATCTAAACTCTATAACTGTTTTTACAAAATTACATTTTTGTGTTTTCAATATCCCCAAATTAGTTAGTGACATATTACTGTGCAATCATGTATCACATTACAATGCAATTATGTATCACATTACAGTGCAATTATGCATTTAAATATCGCACATCTGATACATTATCATATTAAAATGATGGAACTGTGTATGTAAATATCTGGTTGAAAGCAGGAAACAAACCCAATATTCTACATCGACAGTTTTGTCATTGTTTCAAAAATTTTTTATCATCGTGTCATTTTTACTCATATTCTTAGACTGATGTATCTAAAATATGTTCTAAATGCCATCCACATAATTATATGTAGCCAGTTGGCAATGTAGCTTTAAACAGTTATATTTTCTCAACAATAAGACAGAAACAACAAGTACCCAGCAGATATGGTCCAACTTGGAACACTGACCTGTGTTTGACCACAAGTCTCTGGACACTGGATAACAGATAGTCTATCTGGCTTGACAGGATATTTAGTCACAGAGAGAGACCAACAACCAAGGGCTCATGAAAACAAACAGTCTGGGACAACATGTCATGCACAGCTGGCTCAATCTCAATGCAACTGGCTTGTTTGGAAACTAACTGCCTCCATATGTACTGTATAGGAATGTCAACTGTACAAGGTTTATAATCAATAATTATATATTAATATCAAACAAAGACTCGAAAACTACACAACGTCTGAGTGGTAAAAGCCAGAACAATGTGAAATTAATTAAACACACAATTCCTGTAGAAAGGGCAAGGCAGTACTGGGTGACAATTAATAAACAGCTGAATATGGCAGGCAGTGGAGTTACTGACAAATGTAAAATACTTCAAAGAGATTAATCAGGATGTGGCAGTCATGACAAATATGAATGTGTTTCTCTAACACAGCTAACTTCTCTAACACAGCTAACTTTATATTATAATCACATGACAATAAAGACATCTAGAGGGGCTCATCTTAACTAAATCACCAGTGTTAGTCAGCATAAAAAATAACTCTCTCTTGCATTTAATCAATGAAACAACAACAGATATTGTCACAATGAAATGGAATTATGAACACAAAACAAAAATAAGACAAGCTCTGAACAAATACATGTATTTATCGAGCACGGTCTTTATGAATTGTGTTTTACAGAATGATGCATTGTTGCATCAGACATCTTTATTAGATCACATGGTTTCATTAATTATACAGCAACTCCTCAAATTAATTCCTACCCAATGTTTACACACTGTTTGACTTCTCTGTGAAATTGTATATCGTCCGCTGCCTAACTTGATGACAGTAGCCAAATACACATCTGGGCAATTGTGTGTAATTACCAATTTTTACAAGGATCATAGGAGTTGTCTAAACTGGTGTCATCTATCTGAGCGTTACCATCAGGTAACAAGACAAACACAGAATAAACAATGTCTCTCCATAAAGTATATGTCGCTGAAATGGATATATAAAATTGCTCCAAAATTTTTGATAATGCAAATTTATTATGCACATTAATGAAACTGTACCTAGTCCACTGTAACTTGATGCTTGGAATGCGATACTGTCATGATATTCGCATCACAAACCAAGCAAAAGGTAACGTCACAGCGGCGACATGTTATTGAATGTGTACACTATGTCTCTTGCCAGAATGCAGGCAGGAGTCATATTTTTAAATGTATTTGTCTGTCAGTGTGATGACACTGGCTGGTGCTTGAGCAGGGCATCAAATGCATATACAATAATTATTTCCTTCAATACAGTAGTCAATTTAATGGATTAGTCATTAGTTCCTGGGTACAACCTTTGCTAGTTTTACCCAGTGATATATTCCAAGATTAGGTTCTACAGATCACAAAGAATACTAGTCATATATTTATTCTGCAGCATTTCAATAGCAGAAGAAACAAGGCAACATAATTATTAATAAAAGTATAAAGGAAAGAGAATACTTGAAAAAGAACTACTAATACTATTTCTTCAGTGACAAAAGTAGAACAGGACAGAATGAACAATTTCACAGAGAATTCAAACAGTGTGTAAACATTGTGTAGGAATTAAGTTAACAAGTTAATAACTCCAAAAACATCACTCCTTTCCAATGCAATTACAGTGTAATTACAACTTTATACCATTATATAAACCACCTCCCTTCACATAATTTCAGCTTTTGCAATAATTAACAGGATATTTACTACTGCCTTTATCATTTCGTAGGATCAATTATCTAAAAGTCCTGTTTCGTGATAAATGTGTTGCTTCAAGATGACATATTACAATGACCATCAACCCTGGTAGACTCCACCCAAACATTAAAGTGCTACAGGTGCACCATTTTGTTCAAGAATCAAACAAATCACCTAATAGTGTGATATCATTATTTCACAGCTAACAAAATTAGTCTGCTTGATCACACAGAGTCCTTGCTGGTGCTAACTAATTACAGACTAAAAGCACAATTTATCAGATAAATGTGACAACAAAAACACACAGTAAACAATATCAGGTGGGGAAGGGTGGGAGTGAATCAGGAAAAATAAATAGTCTACTTTTATTGAAGTGTTCATTTAAATAAGCCTAGCAAAAAAATCAAGAATTTGTTTAACTTTAGTGTGGGAGCAATGCTTCTTGTTCATAAATAAATAGGTGTGGCAGGGTAGATATTAATTAAATTTATGACAAATAAAGTCTACTTTCATTTATGTTCTCATCTACGTAGTAGGTACTACTAAAAACTAAATGATTACAGGTGTTTTTTAATTTAGTATGACAACAAAATGATTCTTACACCTAAAAGTAATAGGTGGGGCATTGTGGGCATAAATTATGACACTTACAAAGTGCACTCTCCCCGTGTGCTCATTTCTGCAATACTAAAGACCAAGATAATTACAGGTATTTTTCAATTTAGTTTGACAGTGAAACACCTTTTCCTCAAAACAGCTATAGGTGGAGCAGAGAAGAAATTAATTAATTAATTATTACCAATCACATCACATTACGACAGGGTATGATGAACATTTCTCAGAAAATAAGTATGTATTATTTGAAAAATCCAAATTAGCTTTTTTATTAAGAGTACATGTATCATGATCATATGCCAGGAAGATAAAGTTGAACACAAAGTGCTACCTGCGTTGAGTGACAAATCAAACTACTGCATGTCTGGAATGTTTCAGAAGATGGAATTCTGATGTACTTACCTACAAAGAAAAGAGAACATCATAAAGACCTATACATTTCAACAACATGTTTATTTCAAACATTTATCATTGCATGTAGTATTGATCATCAGTATGTGCAAACATTTATTTTTATTTTATGATCTAATGACAATCCAAATTGGAAACACCATGTTATATTTTAAAATCTTGCACTGCATACAAAACCTATGGCAAGAGTTAGGCTTAGGAGAATAGTATCCAATTAAAAAGTATGTGTGTAGTACTAAGTACATAAAAGCAGTACACATTTTATACCTTTATACATAAACAATAACTAAAATAGCAAGTATCTAATGATATCATAAGTGTGCAATAAAATTCACTACACCTTCTTTTATTAGTGAAATGTATGTCCAATATGGTAAGGGGCACACATTTACACATAGTGCACATAAAACGTGCAATACGGTAGTGATACCTGCATAGGACACCTGCACTTCCTCACATCTTCTATGTACTGCCACCTCTCATTGTCAGCCAGCCATACCACCAAACTGAATAACCTCACTGGCTGATTTCATTTACTAGCAAAAATCACCAACATTGATGGAAGGCAGCAATGTTCAGGGCAATACATCCAAATGTAATGGACAAGAAAGCGGAATTATGGACTGGCCTGACATTTGGGTTTCCAATCGAGGATAACTCTGACCCATTCAACGCCAGCGTAGCATATCACTGATGGCTTATCTTCACCATTACTGTAGTTTTTAACATTAATTTAAGTATTACCATGCTCAGATAACACATACCAGGTGTGCTGTGATCATGCCATTTTTCTACACAACACATGATTAGAGAGAAACCATTCCCAGAAGCTGCCTATTACAGGTAAGGAGAAACAGTGCTCGAAAGGTTACATATGTCAATCATTTATCATGTGTATTCATGTGCATACGTGTGCAATGGATTGGTTATGTAACAATATTAATTAAATCTAATCATCCACATTAAATCGCTAAATCAGTAATTAGCTTCCAGCCTTCATTATCATCTGACATCAAAGAAAGTTTAGAAACTGCCCTTTTTATAGAAATAATGACTGATCAGAATACAAATTGACATCAAGAGTTACCAAATGGAGCTCATCTCCCTCTTTCTCTCCTTCCATCTTCCTCTCCCTCCCTCCCTCTCTCTGTTTAACTTCCAGTTTCCCTAGCCCCATCCCCATATATGACCTCTGCTTTCTCTCTCTGACATCATCTCTTGTCCTGTTCTCAAAGCAGTTCCTGGGAAACCTGAGTCTATTCCTGATCAGATGATCCCACAGGAGGAGATCCCAGCACTCCTGCTGATAAGTAATCAGGTTCTTCATGAAAATAATTTACTATCATTGTGCTAATGTCTCATTCCAAGTGTTCATTGTGCTAATGTCTCATTTCAAGCGTTCATTGATTGGTCCATCATCAATGGAAAGTTAGTTAGAAAATCACTAAACTGATAGAAGATCAGCTACAATAACATCACTGAGCCATCTGAGACTCTCTCTAAGGCTGTCTGTTCCTTTACCCATCAATATAGCACTCTCAGCATTTGATGCTGAAGCACACATCTAGGTGTTTTGAAACATATTCAATCTGACAATTAACATGATATACTGGCAACTTATTAGACACTGTTTGATTTATTCACTAGATGTGCAGATGTCTCAACTGATGTGCTTTTGATCAGTTCAAAAGAATATGAGATGTACATCTTACATTCTCATTTTAGAAGAATATTCGGCATCAGACAAAGAGAACGGAGAGCCAAATATGTCCACACAGATAAGGACATGAACAGTGGTCAGAATCTCAACCAATGTGCACTCTACTATAACAGAAATCTACCCAGCAACCCACTGCACATTCCCCAACATTAGGCCCAGCTGACTTCAAAGCAATGGAAACAAAACATTAAAAAATTAAGGTTTAGAACAGCATAATTTTATTTTAAAAAATGGAAGATCATTCTAGTAACAACCCAAACAGTCTTGTGCTGGCACAGTGCCAAATACTACAGCTAATACAAATGTTAACAACACATCTCTTACCCTTGGGGGTTGAACAAGTCAACAAACCACCACCTGTGACTTGTCATGCTCCAAGGCAGTATAAATGGACCACAAAGCCCCCAAGTCTGAATAAGTATAGATTTTCCAACCATGCACTATCAAATCTGTTCAATCAGCCAAGTCTGAATTAGTACAGATGATCCAAACATGCACTATCAAATCTGTTCAATAAGCTAATGCTAAATTAACTTGCATCTCAAATGTTCCACAATCATTTCTAATGAATAAGTAGAAACTTATTATAAGAGAGATGGTTTCAAAGATTGTATGTAATGTTGACATCTAGGTTGTTGGTGACAAGTAACATGTTCATATGGCTTAACAAAGTACGTACTGTAACTGCATAATTATGTATGCTTTATTTCTTCAGTTTATGATATATGTACATAACAGTTTGTTACTTACCTATGTATAAATTTACTGCAGACTGCCCCAACACAGCATAGTTATACTCTTTGTTGGCATTAGCATCTGCATTGTAAGAATAATTTACATCTCTCCACCATGTACACAATACTGTGCTCCTGATATTGACAGGGTGAGTTACATAACTCCACACACAAATAAAAAATGGGGTTTCAATAGCACTGTTATTCCAGCCAACTGAAAGCACTCTAGCACACCCCCACACTCTAGCACACCCCCACACACAAATTCCAAAACCAGTATCATGCAGAAGATGCAATTACCAAGTGATAGTGCAGCAGTATCATGAGAAGTCATGGTGTCTTGAAATTGCTCTCATTTTGCATAGATAACACCAATTCTAGGGGAAGTGATATGAATTCCTGGGCAGCTGACATGCATGAACAAAGGCAGTAAACACTGTAATAACATTATTTCAAGCCAAGCATTTACTCATTGCTCCCAAACTAAAAAAAGTACTACATCAGCTGGTTTCAGTTACAATAAACCATAAATAGAACCATCCTTGAAAGACCATCTCACTATAACAGGGACAAACCTCAATTCAAATAAAAGGAATGGAGTGAGTCTACACTGAATCTCATCTCACCAACTAATGATAGCTAGTTCAGTTTCTGAACTGGAGGGACGGGGGCAGCAACACAGACATCTGAAAATACCACTTCCATATCAGCAAAACCACCTGACTATGCCAGCAATGCTGATTGCACTACTTCAAAAAACAACGATTGTGCCAAAACAGCAATCCTGCTTGGTGATAGATCATCAGAAAGTGATCTATCCAACTACAAAACCCCTGAACCAACATCTTGATGGCTTGAACAATTAAAAATATAATCAAGACCGACATTGACAAAAAAGTGACATTCCTTGCTGCAATACACCCACCCCAACATACACCCACCCCAACATACACCCACTCCAACATACACCCACCCCAATCCAAAAATGTCCTTTCTAAGATAATGATAGGGTGCTGCTAAACTGTACCAGAGCATATCCACACTGCAACCTCTTCATTAACCAGTGTTCAAAATGAGGGGGGTCTGGGGGTCCAGGACCCCCATAAGGCACCAGGGACCTCCCATAAAAAAGACAAATGTAAGCTTGGGGGGTCCCACATTTCATAGTTGTACCCTTCCGCTGCTGCACTTGTTGTTGCATGTGAGGTGACGATCTTGCAGCAAGAACTTGATGGTTTTCACACAACTCGACAGTTTTCACAGAATTCAATCAATCTCGCAGCAAGAACTCAACGGTTTTGGCAGAACTCAACAGTTTTCGCAGGACTTGACATCATTCTGTTGGTAGTTTAGCTGATTCATTCAGCTCACTCTATTGTCATTCAGTTCATTTAAAATCATTCCACTCATATCATTGACGAAAGTGTGTTCTGTGGTTAAGTGCGCCATCTGTTGGATGTCTGCAGTAATGCCACCAATGAGTGTCTAGTTGAGGCATATTTTACCTTGGCATTTTACTTCTCGGAATTACAGAGCACAGTGTATCTGAAAGCACATTACTCCAGTAACAATGGTTTAGACCACAATTTACGATTTAGTAATTTAGCAGACGCTCTTATCCAGAGCGACTTACAAGTGTATTCAACCGAAGTAGGTAAAATAACTACAGGTCGCTATGAAAGCAAGCAAGTCTTTTCACATAAATAGACGCTAGTAGCCATAACAGTGCCTGGAAAAAAAGATTTTTTAAGATTTTTTTTGGGGGGGTGACCAATAATTTTAGGGGACACCCCCAACAGTCAATGGTCATTTCGAACCCACAACAGTATGTACGTGTTGATGGGGTCACGAACTGGTGTTCACACATCGCTGAATGAACCAATCACTCTCGATCTGTGCTTCCGAAAACGAGGCAGAATTCGTGAACGCGAAACAGGCACACTTGATTGGCACTCTGCGTCACCAGCAGCAACATTTAACTGCAATGCATTCTGCTATTATTTCAATGTTCTTGTTTAGTAAACTTTACGAACTGTGTTGAAAAAAACACCAATCAAACGTGTTTCTATAAATGTCTTTATTACGACTTCGTATGTTTTAATTCGTAGCGTTGGTTTTTATTTGATTCAAGAATAACTCAATTCTTTTCAAACAACAAGGACGTTGGCATTTGCAGGAATGTCTCAATTCAGTACATTTTTACTGTGTCACATGATATAACATCAAGCGAAAATGTAATTTAAAAACACAAGTTATACGCATAGAAGGAGATAGATACCTTTATCGCTTCTTGTCATGAACTCGCTGTTTAGCGTTTACTAGTTTGTGTAGTAAAGGACATGGAGATGAATTACAACGTGTCTTCACATGGATCGTCAGGGAAATAACTCCAGTGTGTGCGCCAACTTATCCATGTGTATCGTCTCGTCGTCGCGAATACGGTAAACCAAACATACTTATAGCCTTCGGTAACTGTTCGTCAACTCAAACAAATAGCCATTGTTGCCCACAATATACTACTACACACCGAAAAGAATATGTATTAATAATCATAAATATGACCAATGATCCGAGCCGAATACGACATGTTTGTTTCAAAACATGCATCTAATCTATAAGTAATGAGTCAGGCGGGAAAACTTAGCTGACAGGGGAACTGTCAACTGAAGTCGAAAATGTTAGTTGATGGTTGCACCAGCTCACCAAACGTAGACTTAGTTCCCCACGGCATGTACGGCTAGTGGTTGTCAGTACTGTATGCTAGAAAATAATATCAATAATGTTGGTTGGTATTCCATATATGTACGATTAACTGAAATTGAAAGTAAACCAATCTCTTCGCAAGAGGCAATGGTATTATGCGCTAGGTGGCGTGTCAGTTTCTTGTCAGCTGAATCATAAATGATGTGCTCAAACGTAAACACACCGATGTTACCAAATATGTAATGGTATATATACATATCATACCAATCACCACTGTTTAATTAAACAAATGCGTTTCCCGAACACCGCCGATAACTTCAGTGTGTGACGTCATACAACATGGTCGTCTTCCATAGTTTCACTCGAGTAGGAAGGCAGTATACTATAGTATTCTGTTTCTTTTATTAAATGTAACAGGTGGGTGGATAATTTGTGTGAACATAAACATCAGTACTTATAACTGTATTTTAACAGTAACAAAACGCCGTCAATATTCATCATGCATAGGATGCAATTTTATTCCAACACCACTATATACTATACGTACACGTTACATGCTTGAGTTGCGTACTAGCAAATGTGAGGCTATGACGCGTTAAATATTGTTTAGTTGCGCATTCAAAACGCAATCTGGTGACATCATCAAACTTGCGGTATTACAAACAGGATGGCGTGGCAAAACACAACACTATTAGCAAGGTACGTTACTAGAACACAAGACAACAGTGCCGATGAGCTACATCTAAGCATATACGTCAACGATTATTTTAATTTGACGAGTTTTGTTTTTTCGCTAGGAAACCACACGCGTAAATTGTTCCTGTGCATCACGAACAGTGAACAGAGTGCATGGTTAAGACCGTGGTTCGAGAATAAGTAGAAAGAAAATGAAACTGCAAGATACCAGGTATAGTACTGGTGGCGGGTGAGCCGCGACGAAAATGTTAAACAAACTGTGATTCGACCCTACAGCCGAAGATGTTCTTTTTTGACGGGGTGCGCCAAATTGACTTCGTGCTTGTGTGCCCGATAACAGTTAATGAGGAAACGGTGAAGAAAAGACTGGTGTACGAGAACAACTTGGTAAAGGTTGGTCTCGAACTCGAAGTCGATGATGACCAGGACCGCATGGACTGCGATGAACGGAAGTTACGCTACGTCAAACTACACGCACCACGGAAAATTCTCCTGCACATGGCCGAGTTCATGCGCACGAAGATGCCCATAAAGGAATGTGACATCGACACACCAGACGGTACCTTCACCAACTTTCGACCACGTTGCTTCACGGACAATCTAGAGTTTTTCTGAGAGAGAGGCAATATTTTACGGCGCCGTTCAGCCAGATGCGACCCGAGATGTTCATCACAATCAACACGCCGACATGCTTCAGGTGGGCGAAGCAGTTTCTGTTTTGTTGCTTAATCAGCAAACCCCCAATTTGGTATTGCGTCGATGGGTTAATAGCTATATACTATGAATTCGGGCGTGGCCCAGCAGTTCCCTAAATGTCGTGCTGTCCTTAGCCCCAACTGATGCGTCCTCCAATAGGTTTCACACACTCATGGTCCTGGAAAAGAGGATTCTATATTTCTGTGTTGGTTCTTAAGTTTTTGTGCAAAAAAAGGTAATTTGAGCGTGTGCGTCTGTCAGCGGGTAGACCAGAATGTTTATAGCCGGGACAGCAATGTTTATAGCCGGGACAGCAATGTTTATAGCCGGGACAGCAATGTGGCCACGGCCAACTTTGTACATCAGGGCCAAACGAATGTTCCAAGTTGTCTTTCTCAGCGACCAAGAACATCGGTGTTTCACTGTGCTGTGCATGCAACGTATTCGCCTAGTATGTTTTCCTGAATGTGTAAGTGCGCACTGACGGTACACAGAGCGCACTCCAACGGGAAGCAAAACACGCTGGCGTTTGGTTTCTTTCGAAATTAGTTGTCATTCAAATCAAAATACTATGCAGAACGTAGACATCGGAATGGGAAAAACGTAAGCTATAGCAACAGAGGCCGTATCTACTACGTGATGGTGTGTCCCAACGTCCTTCAGCGAACCGTCCAATTAATGATGATTTTTTTTTACCGGAAGGGGACTTTTGACCGAGGAGGCTATTGACCGATATATCGATGGCACAGTAAGCGCGTAAGGCCCATCACAAATGTAGCGTCATCTGTCCGTTGTGCTTGGTTGACAGTGCCGCCATGCGCAGAGCCGTGGTACACGAGCTCCTGCTGCAAACCAGCTTCGACGACAAGGTGACGGACAAGATCGGCATCGACCAACTCCTCAACCAGAAGGTCTACTCGACCGCCTTTCCCCTGCACGACGACCACCACAAGACGAACGGCAACTCAATGAATCTAATGTGCAAAAGGTAAAACGCACACCGTCGTCATCAAATAACGTGGCTTCATTATCGTCATGTGGTGCCATCTAGTTAGAATAATGTTTTTCTTAAGTATATCTATACAATCTACGCTGTCGTTTTGACTAAAGCTACTTTGTGCCATCAAGTTCTTCTGTTCTTTATATTTGATATGAACTGTTAAAAGAAAAACTTCTCCGTTAATCTCAAGTACTGTTAAACCACCACGTGGAATGCGTTCTTCATGGTTAAGCTGTATCAGATATTCAACTGTGACTTTACGCGCAAACAACGAAGGTGCGAGTGAAGGCTGGGTGTTCGTTGTGTGAGCAGACAGTTGCTGCACGAGACGTGGGCACGACCTGGACGATGGTACTGTTACCAGCCACTCGACCACATCTGCAAGTACTTCGGGGTGAAGATGGCCATCTACTTCGCGTGGCTCGGCTTCTACACAACAATGCTCATACCGGCCTCGATGATGGGTGTCGTCGTCTTCATCTACGGCCTGGCGACCTTCAACACGCCCGTCGAAGAGGTGCTTATATGGACAACTACTGGTCACACTGGCGAGGGTTTTAACATAAATGTTTTACTAGTGCACTAAACTAAACTCTGCGTGGGATTTGTTTTAATTTAAAATGTTTATGTTTATCGTGATACGATCGTAGATTATAGCTATTAGCGTCCCTTTACGACGAATTCATTTAGATGACAGATGTACTCCCATAAATCGCCACCAAAACTAATTCGCAAGTGATCATTACGTCGTTCTCATATCCTAAACCGTCATCACATACAAACTACATTTGTGGACTATTCGGGAGTACGTTAAGTGGTGTGGACAGTCTGGTTGTAGCCACCCGAAAATGTGTTCACATTCCCGTTAAAACACAAGCACTGTCAAGATTGCGATCTTGCGTAGATGTGCGACAAACGACGCGCAGGCAACCTGACCATGTGCCCGCACTGCGACGGCGCCTGCTCCTACTGGCGACTGCAAGACAGCTGCTCCATCGCCCGGCTCACGTACATATTCGATAACGGGGCGACCGTGTTCTTCGCCTACTTCATGGCCGTCTGGGCGAGCGTCTTCCTCGAGTTCTGGAAGCACAAGCAGGCCGAACTCCACTACAACTGGCACGTCACCTCCTTCGAGCAGGACGAGCGCATCCGGCCAGACTTTTTGGTTTGTAACATGCGTTCCGATTGGTCAGCATGGTTTGTAGCACCTTCATCTTTGCGATGTGAAGTACGTTGCCGTTGGCTACAAATCTATTCCATTTGTTGACAAATTGCAACATTTTGGTACATTCCAGATATGGCCATGTGATTACATATGTTGTTCGTAACGCCGTATAGTAGCGCCTACGTCAGCCATTACCTTGCTCTTTTCCTTATGACTTTTCCCAATACATTGTAAGAAATCATGTCTCCTCATCCCGAGGCTTAGTAAATTAAACGGCATTTTGTTATTATTATCGTTACGTGTCTGTCATTATATGTGTGCCTCTGGAAAACTGCAGTTATTGTTGACCCGGTACGAGCAATTCTTCTTGAGCCACATGTTCTTTTCTCAACGACAACGAATCGTTTCAGGCGAACGTCCAATATTGTAAGTTGAATCCGATCACAAAAGAAATGGAGCCATTCTTGTCGTATAAGGAAAAATTGCTGCGCAAGTTCACGTCATTTGCTATCATCGGCTTCATGGTGGGCCTCGCTATGACGGCCGTCTTTGCCGTCATTGTCTACCGCATGGTAATGGTCGGCATACTACATGACACTGACAGTCCGTCGATACGGAAAAATGCCAAGCTCATAACCACATGTATGATTGTTTGTCTACTTCTACTAACATACTGCGTCATCACCTCCATCGGCAGCAGCAGTAACAACACTTGTTACACAGCCCATTTTCTTGCAAATGACCACTTTGTGCCATCTCTATTTTTGCACAGCACCTATTGCGCTAACCCTATGACGACAACAGCATAGGGACCATTTCGGTTTGGTGAATATCGACGTTGACACTGTACGAGTAACATGGACTCTGTGCCCCTTGTTGTACGTAACGCTGACTTTGAGTCGGTTCCCCTCATGGAACATAATATCAACAATACCTCTTCTCCTTCAGTGACGGCTGCTATGGTCCAACTGATCATCATTCTGGTTTTGAACAAGATTTACGGGCACATCGCCATCATCCTAACTGACATGGAGTTGCCACGTACCAACTCCGAGTACACTGACAACTTTGCGATAAAGATGTACATGTTTGAGTTTGTTAACTTCTATTTGGCCATCTTCTACGTGGCATTCTTCAAGAGCGAACTTGGCGGCTGGCCCGGCTCCTATCACTACAGCGCTGGCTACCGTGTCGACAAATGCGATCCTTCAGGCTGTGTCATCGAACTGTGCATCCAGGTGTGTAACTCTGGTGTCATCTGCGGTCACTGGTTGGCAATGTATTTATGGTTCTTCATCTCTCTAGATGCATGTATTTTCCCCATACCCATTCCTTCAATCTGTGGTATGAAGTTCCTTTTGCTATATTGTACCTTCTATTATGTCAGGTATTTTGTGTTTTCTGTTTACATCGACCCAATGGTTGATAACTCATAAAATATCTGTACTACATCACTAGTGATACAGGCAATTTTAGTTTTCATAAAATAAACAATAGCTGCATGTGAACCCACAGCTTGGAATCGTCATGGTTGGAAATCAGGCATTCAACAACTGCAGTGAGATAGTGAGTCCCGCGATCCGGAAGTGTATCCAGCGTCACAGCTCAACAGCGCCGCAAGAAAAGGCATCAATGTCCTGGGAGATGGACAACAAGTTGGAAGACATGCCCATACTCGGGCTCTTCTATGAGTACCTCAAGATGGTCATACAAGTAGGTGGACACCTGTCTTATGACCGTCGAGTGCGACAACAGCAAGACATTAGGATATTCACATTAACTTATGAAATGTCTTCACCGTTCACCCAAGCCTTGTCCGCCCACTGCAGGATGTTCCCCTACACTAGGTGTTTCCACCGTTGTCTGTATTTGGCTTCTCTTGTCCAAAGTGCTCCTGCATTATTGATTATCTCAGCGCATCATCGTCTCGTAGGTCTGCCTTTTGCTCTTTTCCATTTTCTGAGTTGTCATTCAGTTGTTCTGGTGGTCCACATGTTGTCTAACATTCTCGCTGTTACCTGCCCATCTCCACTTTGTTTTCATAATATATGTTATTATATCTTTTCTCTCTTTCTTATGACATCATGTGGGATTTTTTTTAGTTTGATGTAAAAAAAATTTTTTTTTTATCTTAACATATTTTCCACTGTTTTATCATTGACTATGTTTGGCATCAATTTGTTATAATTAGTAAGCCGCATTGATTAAAAACTCATGCAAATCTGAATGTTTAATGCAAACCATATAAGTGTCATCTTACAGGCTTTGTGACGATCTTCGTTGCTGCCTTTCCTCTTGCACCTCTGTTTGCTCTTGCCAACAACATAATGGAGATACGAAATGATGCCTACACGTTCGTTACTCGATGGAAACGCCCAGTGACACATCAGGCTGAGAACATCGGTATCTGGTATGACATTCTAAAGGTGAGTGGACACATTCTGATTGGCTGCTTGAAGAACTTTCACATCTTTTGTATAGCGTGGCAAGTTGTAAGGATGCTCAATTTACATTATTATTAGTAATAATACTTTGACTGTTACAGCAAGGCTTCTACGACTTGGATGTTCACAGGCAATATCATTTATCGCTGTGGTAACGAATGCCTTCATAATTGGCTGGACATCAGACTTTGTGCCGAAGTTTGTCTATCAGCTGACATGGAGCGCTGACAAATCTTTAGCTGGTTATGTAAACCACAGCCTGTCTGTCTTCGATGTAAAAGACTGAGGTTTGTAACAGGCTCATTGATTGGCTAATGTTTTTATTTATTTATTTATATGTACTTATGTATGCAGACATATATTAGTACATCCATCCTTCCTCCCATCCATCCATACATACACACATATAAATAATATATAAAATATGTAAACAAATTATTTAGCAAGGTCCATCAAACTGGAGTGGCATGTGCCATTATGTATTGTATCAACCTCCAAACAGTAATAAAATAAACTGTTTACATGTACAGGATAGTGATCCTGGCATCTATACCTCGCAGCCTCACAATGTACAGAATAGTGATCCTGGCATCTATATCTCGCAGCCTCACAATGTACAGAATAGTGATCCTGGCATCTATACCTTGCAGCCTCACAATGTACAGAATAGTGATCCTGGCATCTATACCTTGCAGCCTCACAATGTACAGAATAGTGATCCTGGCATCTATACCTCGCAGCCTCACAATGTACAGAATAGTGATCCTGGCATCTATATCTCGCAGCCTCACAATGTACAGAATAGTGATCCTGGCATCTATACCTTGCAGCCTCACAATGTACAGAATAGTGATCCTGGCATCTATACCTTGCAGCCTCACAATGTACAGAATAGTGATCCTGGCATCTATACCTCGCAGCCTCACAATCTGCCGTTGAACAACAAAACAGAAGAGTTTGGAGTTATCCAGCAGTGTCGCTATGCTGGTTATCGCTACCCACCGAACCATAAGCAGAGGTATTCACATTACATTAGAATATTTATCCATGTGATGCTCTAACTAGCCAGTACTACTAACAAAGTATAAACAAGTGCAGATGTAAAAAGCTTGCATTCAGCCATCTTTAGCTGTGTGTCTGTCTGTCGGCTGGTTAAATGATATTAGAATTGTGTGGTTTTCTGGGACGTATGAACTGTTACAGGAATTGTGCAATTTGATTATATACTTGTTGTCTGTGATTAAAGCAATAATTTATGTTTGTGCACAAGGGGTAGAATATGTGATTATATTTTGGTTGCCAGTTGCTACACATCTCTTTAACTGTGAAGGACATGTCCAGGATCACCATTTGCCAAATCCTAAAAGATATATTATGTTTGGCTAAAAAAATTTAATTTAACCAATTTGGTGAGTGAAAATAAGTTGGCCAAGAAAAAGCAATAACATTAGCCAAATTGTTATTCAGTAAAATGATAAAGCTTGCGTAAGCCCAGACATGGTTGCCTGCAATGGACGCTGTTACAGGTACGAATACACCTCCGTCTACTGGAACCTTATCGCTTGGCGCATGATATTCATCATCTTCTTTGAGCACTGCATCTTCCTCACATCATGGCTTATCTGCATGATGACCCCTGACGTTCCGATGAGCGTGCACAATAAAATACAACGAGAACGCTATCTCACTAACAAAGCTCTGTACCAAAGTGACATAGCCAATACAGGATATGTGATTGCAATGGGCAGCAGAAGGAGGTCCACACTTAACATCCCCATGGCTAGCACAGTCAACCTACAGCGAGCCTCCTTGTCTTCAATACATCAAGATTAAGGCCCTGGTTAATCATTAACCATGAGTTCAAGTCCATTCAAAAACATACTGAAAATTTGTGAAACCAACTCAATGTGTACTCTACCTATTGCTTATTGTTCAGACGTCGACGACCTTCAGATAATACCCAGACGAGTGAAGTGTGTTCAAAATAAAACTCGTAAAATTCATTCACCGAATTGGCAAAAGTATACGTATGATGAATGGTTCATCATGACAAATAGTTGTATATTGATAATAAATTAATATAAATAAACATACATTATTTGTATTAATTGTGAAAACATTCACACATTAAAGTGGTCATTATATTTAGACAATTATCATATCGTACGTGTATCAAAATCTCCCAAAGTACTGGCCAAATAATAACCTAATAATCTCATAGGGAACATACCCATTACGAGGTATTGATATAAACAGATTATGACAGAAACATCTTCTTTGGCTTTACTTCCCATAGCTGGGGTAATCCAGTGTGCAGAAGTACATGTGTGATTGTGTGTTGACCAAGGGCAGAACCATTGCTGAGCACTTCAAAATCTCTGCAGGTATCACAGTTATCACACTGGTGATAAGATTCTGGAATCTGGATCATCTTAAATCATCATAAAGATGACACCAATACTGCCCTACCCTCACAAACTGGCCTTACCACCTGGTGTGAAGCCCAGGCATTTATTGCCAATACCCAGGCAGTCCCCAGAAAACCCATCACTTTTTATGATGGTCATCTGGTTTTGGTCAGTTCAGGGCCAGGTTCATTTGGGGTTAGGGACTACAACAACCCACCTAATGATAGGATGTGGTGTCCACTTTCTGCAGCTAACCTTATCAGTTGTTACTGCATATTCACATAGCCCATAAAATGTGATAATTATCCTGTGTGGAACAGCAGCATCCTGGATACTGTTATCTGGTCATCAGCTGCAGACATGCTGCAAGATGATCCCCATGTGAAAACAATACATGGCAGTTTATTCTTGTTTAAATACCCTGTAAAAATGTATCTCCAGTGCTAGGCTGTTAGCCATTACATTAGATGCCTGGTAAAAATGCACATCTGCTTACTTTTTACCAGTAGAATGCAAGTGAAACACTGACTGGAGAACACACAAAGAGATGAGTATGACATACCATTCCCTTCTTACAACTGCCCTGTAACTGCAGAAAGGTGGCAATATTGTACCATTGTTAGAACTACCTTTAGATATATACTCCCTAAGTTGGTGGGATCACTTCAATATCAAAAACTAATGCAGAGTCAACAATAAATCTTTATTAAATCTACAGTTTTAAATTCTTTATGTTTGATACCTTTTAAAGTAATCATTGTGGGATAGAAAAGTCATGCTCAGTCTACTGTGCACAGTCAAAATAATTACACCATAATATTTTGTATGCCAAAATACCAAAATACTACCAATTTCCTAGCCCCCCCCAAAGGATTACACATCTAGAGGCAGTCCGCCTGAAATTGTTAATTTGAACATGATGTGGAAACACTTTGCAATCATTCCATTTATATGTATTCTGTATATTGACCAAGTAGGCATATGTCACAAAGTTATCTGACCATATCTAATAGAAACAGTAAATACTCAAAATAATGTCTCATTTTTAATTGTGTAATGGTAGAACAAATCAAAAAAAATAATTTAAGTATAAAAACTAATAATTCCAGTACAAATGGATAAAAAGACCTGGCTGCAGGTATGTGAAAACTTGTTAACCCAGTTGACTCAATATCAGCAGTAGTACCCAGTACCCCACCATTTCCCCTGCAAGGGACGAACTATCATGACTGCCACCACAAGGACTGGGCAGTCATGACAGTGTGATAGAGAAGGAGCAATCACTTATAAGCAAGTGTGAAACAGGTGAGACAGCCCACCTGTCAATGTCAGATCAAAGGAACCGCAGCGTCACCTGTAGCATTGTAGTAAATGGCTAACATTTGTACCAGAAACATTACATGAAGGGTCTGAGTAGGCTAACATTATTGGGGTCAAGGAAGATCACGCAACCAATTAGGATTTAGGATCCTATCTGTAGAAATACAGTGTGATTCCTCTGTTTAAAATATAATTTGTGAAATAAAAAAATTAATTATGCAGTTTTTACAAAATATTTCTTGTATTATACTGAAATAATCTGCAAAATCACTTATTTACATTATTTACTTATTATTTGGTAATTTTTAGCCAACATGTTTCATAGGCGGAGCATGGCATATTAATGTAAAGCATTTGGGGTAATGCATCATAATGTAGTACAGATTTTGTGTCATCATTTACTGCCACAGGAAACATGTTAACAGCTTCATCCTACATAACAATTTTGAAGGTTAAATGAAGAAAATTATGTAATACATTCCCATCATTAATAATCTCCCCTGATAGGGGATTGGCTTAAACACATGTGCATACCATGTTTTTGGGATATAAATATTTGTATGTCAGTTTATACTCCTTATGTATGGAAACTTACAGCAGACATAAACAATGAGAACATATCTCTTGTCAATCCATATCCAAAACCAACAACACACAAATCACTACTATGAGATATTTTCATGCCAATAAACAGGTATCCTTGGTGTGATGTAGAAAACAGAGGGTTAAACTTTGGTGAATATACATAACATATTTCTGATTAGATAACTGCTGATGAAATCTTGAGCAAACTGGCCTAGCACTAACTGCATCTGACCTTAATGATGCAGGTAACTGTTCTTTGTCTAAATGAAGCATAGTTATTCCAGCTCAGATAGCAAGCAAAAACTACATACATTCCTGCCTGGCTCCTTGCTTCATCTGGGCATATCGGTGGTCTTTTAATGCATCTGAACGATGATAAACGTTCTACTGTTCATGTTCAGAAGCAGGACAGGTTTCCTGGTGTCTTATCTCAAGTGAGGTTATCTGCTAAAGACTACTAGAGAAAACCAAACCAACCAAGTGAGAACAGAACAGAAATAGATGTTGACAAACAGGCAGAGTACTGGATGAATGAACAAGACAATGAGGAGACAAAAAGAAATAATTTAATACACAGACATTGGTTATTTCTGGAATGACAGTATGTTCTTCAAATCAACCAGTATTCAATTACACTATACATTTTTTATTTTAATATTTTACATACGAATGTATTACAAAACATATAATAATGTATGTGGCTGTAGGAAGCAGTAGGCTGTGGTAGACAGTTCATGGTTCAGTTGATATTTAATTACTAAACTATCAATTTAATGTAGCTAGTGCAAGAAAGTAATGATGCAACTGTTCACCAACATGCCACTGACGTGTCATATTTGCACCTGCCTGTTAATTAAAAGCTCAGAGCTGTCAGTGTCAAGGTTAAGGAAAAGCTAACACCTGATGCTATATTAAGTTGACAAGATAACACATTCAATGTCATCCTGAGATACAACACCATTACTGGCATGTCACATATTTTATATCAGTAATTTTTATGCAGACATGTTTAAGCTACTTAAAATTTTTTTATTATTTAAATAGTTCAGTAAAAATTAACTGTACATTTTTATTCCGAAACTATTTTAATAATGGTGGCACTTCTGCCAGTTCAGTTAGTTACAACTCACATTAAAAATGTCTTATTTACAGTTCTCTTAGATTAGCTAATTAGGTTTGTTTGTTTGACTCATTAAGACTCTTCACACTTTTGCAAGTAACATCAATCAAAGTCAATTCTTTGCAGTTATTCTACCATAGGTAAGCTCTGTTATGCATTTTCATGTGACTGCATTTGTTACATAAGCTGATCACACACAAATTTGAACACCAACATACCTGATTTGTGATGGGTTAGATATAAAAAACATAATACATACACACCTTCATTATATGTCATATATCTTGGACTACAGCATACTGAGTGACTAGACTAGGGAATGGACACTTCGCAGTTAACACGTTCACACAGTCTGGTGCACACCGCAGCTAACTTCAATGGAAGACTTAATGTTTCCGGCAAAAAACAGGTTATAAAGCTGTAAAAAGAATGAGTTGAAAAGCAGCGTTGAGATGTAATCATTCATGGTTCACTTTAACGCCTTTAGTTGTGCACAAAACATCTGAGGTTTTCCGATCCAGTTCAAGTCAATTTCATTACAACACCAAAGGAAAAAAATTACAAAGATTGATGAATATTAGGCAGGTCCTGACACGACAGAATGACGCCAACAAAGAACATCACTCGGTGCATCAACACAGTGACAACGACAACAAATCGGCTTCGTTTTGATAATGTCATGATGATAACTACGAACAAATCATATTAAGACCTAAACAAATATTAATGGCTGAAATTCCTAACTTTACTAAACATGCCATACATAACACAGCCAAGAATTCCAAGCTCACATTGCAGTACAGATAAAAAATGCCAGTTTCCTTCTAAAAACATACGCACAACGTCATTTTCTTTGACAATTTACCTACAATATTAAAAACAATTTGGTGCTTACATAATAAAAATTTTATACATAAACAACAATTATAAACATAAATAAAAAATTGATACATAAATAAAAAATATATACATAAATAATAATTATATGCATAAATAACAATTATATGCATAAATAACAATTATATGCAGATACTTATTTTAAATAGGTATAGTTTGATCAATGCATAAGCAATATGTAGACACACACTTTATAAGAAATTACACAGAAAATCTCGGTTGTGAGGGATTCAATAGTATTCAGTGCCAGTGATTTCGGCCATGTCTGCATACAAACAGCAAGCATCTGTTTCACCAATTACTGCCACTGATCACCAGCACTTCACAGAGTTCTATCCAGGCATTACAAACTAATCAGGCCAATAGTAAGTTTGCCATTTCCATCTTGGTCAACTTCTGCATGACTGCACAGACAGACACACAGAGAGGCTGGGCTAATTGACAACTGAAGACTTTGGGGCAGCAGGAGCCCCTTACCTCCCTGTCACTGCCATCATCAGGTAGCACCTGATTCTTTCATGCCATCCGCTGTGAGATTATATTTCAGCCACCTGAAGTTCTGGCAAAAAAATTTCCTTTACCAATTATGCAACACTTTTATTAACAATTTGAAAGCACAGGTGGTTGGTAAATTGTCTTTAAATAACACTATTTTCAAAACATGATTCACTGCTGTATCTTAAAAATAAAGTTTTTCATACAAATTCTCATTTATAACTACAATTAATCAGACAGTGTCTGATGCGAGTAACTGACTTAACTATTTGACAATGGTGCAACCATTTGAAAATGATGCAAGTACCTGGCTCAAATATTTTATGTTGCAAGTACCCGACTCTAATATTTGATGATAATGAAAGTACCTGACTCAACCATCTGACTCTGATGCAGCTCGACTATTGGCTGTCAGTAGACCACACGTGCACACTCACATCCCACCATACTCTCTAATTCTGCTATGTGGGTTTGAGCTTAGCCATCCTTCCAGCCAGGTATGTGCCAGGTACACTGTTTGAACTGCGCAACAGAACACTGCACCTGCCCAACTTTCTCCAGATGCATACTACATAGTACTTTGAACATATATTTGATTGTAAAACTGTATTTAAAAAAAACTGTTGGCCTCAACTTGCACATGTGAAATAAGAAGTCAAGATTTTTTTTTCATACATGTCCAAGTCATTGAAATATTGATATCTTTGAGTAAAAGTGATAAAGAAAACTTCAGATAAATGAACACCTCTTCAAATACAAGTCTCCTTCTTGCCTTGAGTTATGTGCTGTTTTTGTCAATATTCACTGCATCAGGAAATGTAAGTTGCATTTGACCTTTATTATAAATTTCAACTAAATAAAATTGTTGTACACTATAATACTATCATCCACTACCAAACAATATTACTAAGCTATTAGCAAGCATACACACTTCAACAAATGTCCTGGATTACCTAATATTGATCAGCATCATTGTGCTTGGTTTATTATTCCACGCACAATTGTCACTTTTATGCTAAGTGTTCCACATTAAGTCCACTCAGAACCTGATGTGGGTGGCCAGTCATGTGAAATACTCGCGTAGACATTATATATCTTTGTCAGTGCCCATAAATACAGCCACTCATCTGGAAAACTAGGTGCTTATGCACTTATTAACACTGCTGGTTATTACATAATAAAATCACTCCACTGGAAAGTATGTGAACTACATCTTTGAACTCTTCACATGAAGCCTGTATGTCAAATTTATTCTATTGTCTATATGTAAGGTATAAAACAACAAGAATAGTGTTATACTACTGTGCACAAATTCTACATAATTAAAATCACAGCAATATTAATTATACTAATCTGCTAGGGCTGTTTAAGTTTGACTGAATTGTCTATTGTATTTTATTTTGTTAACTGCCATATTTTGGGCATATAAGTGGACAGGTGATTGCATATGTGTGTGCTTGTGCATGAACGAATGCATATAAATTGTTATGCATTTAACATAAATTTTTATAAAAATCCACTGCCATTTTATTTGCACAGTAAAATTATTAAAAGCTGTATGTTATCATGTTTCAACTACAGAGTATAATTATGTTTACCAGTTATCAAGACCACCAGTGCCAGGGTCATAATCTCTAAAATATTTCTAAATCTCTAAATAATATTTTATGCCATGCCACGTCAATGCAGAGATATTGATAGGAAAAGCAGTGTACCGGTCACCTGTTCTGCTAAATCATCTTGGACAATGCAAAGTGGTGACTATGTAGTTCATATATGCACAAAGTGTTGACTACGTAGTTCGTATATGCACATAGGTTTAGGAACTTAAGGGGCTAGGTACATCATGTCGAGTTGATAAACACTTTCTTGTTTGCGTAATTCATTGGCTGTGGCCTTATTTCAAACGATGATGGAATGGATCAAGAATGCTTTAAAAATAGCAGAAAGGTGAACAGATTTGAATTTAATTAATGCAAGGATTTTCAAATATGTGTGTACATGTGTGTGGGAAATCACGCACATGTAGGGAAATATGCTGAGGAGCTAATAGCTTAATAAATATTGAAATGGTACACATTTGTTAGCCCATCAGAGCTTTGTGAATCCATTACATAGGTTTCTAGGTTTCTTGTCTGGAATTTGGAAATGCCATTATCAGAATCCACACTAAAATAATGCAAATTCTTGGAAGTGTTTTGCCACTCAAGTCATCGCTAAATGTTGACCATCACCAGCAATGTCAACAATAATGTGACAAGGTCGGGAACTGGGTAAATAAGCCATTGTCATTGTCACCACATTGAGACAGGATGACACCTGTCACCTGTTCTCTAAAACCATCAATGTTGGTTCCGGTGTTAGGAAACAACACCTGAAGAAGTACCTGCTGTTTAATGTAACGTCCACCAATCTGTGACTGAACAATGATCGGGTCAGCATCAAAGGTTCTTGCAAAGATAAGTGATGGGGATTATAAGATTATTCATTTGAGAGTATTTGAATTCTTGGCTTTATCTAAGTAGACCCACACTTTGGACATTACCATACATAAAATTCCATTTCTGTGACATCACAATGGTATATGAATCTTTAGTACACACACACACCCGCACACTCACGGACGCACGCAGACACACCCGCACACTCACGGACGCACGCAGACACACCCGCACACTCACGGGACGCACGCAGACACACCCGCACACTCACGGACGCACGCAGACACACCCGCACACTCACGGACGCACGCAGACACACCCGCACACTCACGGACGCACGCAAACACAGCCGCACACTCACGGACGCACACAGACACACCCGCACACTCACGGACGCACGCAGACACACCCACACACTCACGGACGCACACAGACACACCCGCACACTCACGGACGCACGCAGACACACCCACACACTCACGGACGCACGCAGACACACCCGCACACTCACGGACGCACGCAGACACACCCACGGACGCACGCAGACACACCCGCACACTCACGGATGCACGCAGGCACACCCACACACTCACAGACGCACGCAGACACACCCACACACTCACGGACGCACACAGACGCACCCGCACACTCACGGACGCATGCAGACACACCCACACACTCACGCAGACACACCCGCACACTCACGGACACACGCAGACACACCCACACACTCACGGACGCACGCAGACACACCCGCACACTCACGGACGCACGCAGACACACCCACACACTCACGGACGCACGCAGACACACCCGCACACTCACGGACGCACGCAGACACACCCACACACTCACGGACGCACGCAGACACACCCGCACACTCACGGACGCACGCAGACACACCCACACACTCACGCAGACACACCCGCACTCACGGACGCACGCAGACACACCCACACACTCACGGACGCACGCAGACACACCCACACACTCACGGACGCACACAGACACACCCGCACACTCACGGACGCACGCAGACACACCCACACACTCACGGACGCACACAGACATACCCACACACTCACGGACGCACACAGACACACCCACACACTCACGGACGCACACAGACACACCCACACACTCACGGACGCACACAGACACACCCGCACACTCACGGACGCACGCAGACACACCCACACACTCACGGACGCACACAGACACACCCGCACACTCACGGATGCACGCAGACACACCCACACACTCACGGACGCACGCAGACACACCCGCACACTCACGGACGCACGCAGACACACCCACACACTCACGCAGACACACCCGCACACTCACGGACGCACGCAGACACCCACACACTCACGGACGCACGCAGACACACCCATACACTCACGGACGCACACAGACACACCCGCACACTCACGGACGCACACAGACACACCCACACACTCACGGACGCACACAGACACACCCACACACTCACGGACGCACACAGACACACCCACACACTCACGGACGCACACAGACACACCCACACACTCACGGACGCACACAGACACACCCACACACTCACGGACGCACACAGACACACCCACACACTCACGGACGCACACAGACACACCCACACACTCACGGATGCACACAGACACACCCGCACACTCACGGACGCACACAGACACACCCACACACTCACGGACGCACGCAGACACACCCATACACTCACGGACGCACACAGACACACCCGCACACTCACGGACGCACACAGACACACCCACACACTCACGGACGCACACAGACACACCCACACACTCACGGACGCACACAGGCACACCCACACACTCACGGACGCACACAGACACACCCGCACACTCACGGACGCATGCAGACACACCCACACACTCACAGACGCACGCAGACACACCCACACTCACGGACGCACGCAGACACACCCACACACTCACAGACACACCCACACACTCACAGACACACCCACACACTCACGGACGCACGCAGAAACACCCGCACACTCACGGACGCACGCAGACACACCCACACACACTACTATTATTACTCCTATTATCTTAGTGAGCATCAGGCAATTAATTATGAAAACTAGTGGACAATGGTGGCAGTTGTGTTTGCCAATACATCTTTACATATATGCAGGAATATATTTTTACATAATATGTTTTATTAAATGCATCAAAACTTTACATGGATGTCGTAATCTGCTTATACCAGGATTTTCTGAAATTGCATAATCCGGACTTAACAAAAACTGAAACAAACCATACAAGTAATTTGTGTAACTCTGGATGAGCTTCACTTCACAAAGTTTCCTTGCCCCCTTCAGGAGCTCAGAACACAGTTCTACCACTCTGTCCCTGGCACTATCAATATTTTCTTGTGGTTGCAGGCTCCTGGTCTGTAGTCTTTCTTCCAGTTAATTTGTTCAACAGGGCGTGTGATGAGGCTGATTACTTGGTGCCCCTTTGTTTTCCACCCCTGGGCCACTGATAGCATGTTCCTTCCAAACCAAAACAACACTGAAATTGTTACTCTCCCAATTATTCCAGGATCACCAGAAGGGGTAACTATGGCATTTCCCACACTGACTTCTGGCCACACCAGACACCAAGCAGATAGTACCCAGGTACAGGTAGTTCTGGCTAGCCCCTTCATCCCCATAACAACAGGTTACCAGGGAGGAAGCCAAGAGAGCCAGACAGATCATAAACACACACTACTCTTGGTCAGACCCCCATAATGTTCAAAATAAATAGATGACCAGTAAACAGCTCTGGCCCTCCTGGGCATGTCCAGCAGGACAAGTCTAACAAATAACAAAGAGCTGTCTGGACATCTCTCTAATCCTCTTCAGAAGGTAAACAGGCTGTAAATAATTGGGAGTGCTCCATAAAATATATTTCTGTTACTACAAATTATGGCATAAAATAAGACATTTACTGGTTAGCATTTACTGGTTAACTTACCCTACAATAACTACATTAAACCAATCAGGCTTTTTAAGCATGACAACAGATTTGTAAAATTTTACTAGAAGTCACTTTGTAACCTTATCACCTGCAGCACTAATGGGTTCCTAGGAATGGAAATTGAGCATGTAAGTAATTCATAAAGATGTCTGGAACACCCCTGTTCCTGTTTGTTACGCCCTGTCAATCAACATTCCAGTTACAAACTGGGGAAATTAGATATCAAGGGTGGATGGATGAGATGTTGAGATATCTCACAAACTCAGCCTAGGAATCAGTCGATACAGCATGTTGTTCAATCAAAACCAGTCTCACTCTAAGAAACTACCTTGGAACGGACAATATTTTATAAATAGATAGACAGCTACATCTATACTGACTCAGCAGAAAAAAACATAATGGACATAGATAGCTGCCTAAGCTATCTGCTTGCCTTTAGAAAAATAAATGAATCAACTACAACAAACTAAACATGCTTATTATTATCTCTCTGATACAATGTCTTGACAATGATACAGCATAATTGTACAAGCTAGTTTATAAAAATATTTTGTCTTATGAAGGAAAAATATGAAATTATGAATGTGGCAATGACATAGAATATACACTAATGAACTACTTAATGTATCACAAAAAAGTTATTAATAAACTGCTAACTACATAATTGTCGAGAAAAATTAAATACAAGAGTTTATATGTTAATATGCTTTATGCAACTTCAAATATTCCATTCTGTTAAACATGTTTGTTTGTCATATATAATTTATTAAAAGTCGCCATTTAATTAGTTACCACCACTGATAAAATCCATGGGTCAATAATGCTTTGATCAATTGTTCAACGCCTACATTGCATTCTGAAATTATTACTCAATTGCTGTTGTTGAGAGACTATTCCTGGTGCATAATGAAACATTCATTGCAGGCAATTAACAGATTTATCAGTGGGGGTCAGCTGTGCCTGCCTATGGTGTTTATTGTGAGATTATCCCTTATGATTAGCACTTATACACTTGGGAATAATCTTAGACCTAATGGGTTGGTATGGCAGGGATTTATCTCACAATCTTGTGATTAAATGTGCACCAATGTGTCAATATAGAGAGGTTTACTGAGTTCACTGGACAGTCTGTGCTCTGTTAAACATTTACATTATGACCAGCCTGTCATATATGTAATGTGGTTATAGCACTGTGAAGGGCAGCCTACAGAGAGCTGGCATTCACAGACAGGATATAATTCAATGCTTAGACTCTTTAGATGTCCAGCAAGCAGGAAAATGTTAAGCTGTATAATGTGTTAATAAATAAGATATTTCAAAATTAAGATTGGACACTTAGATTCAGTGAACAACAGAAGCATGCAGATGCTTCTGAATAACATAAAAATACCTACATATCTGCACAAATATATACAACTATAATGAGATTATATTTACAATGCATAGGTTATTACCTCTCAAGTACCACGGTTACATAACCTAAAAGTCGACAAACAGCTTCTGAAAATTTTACCAAGCCTTGACAAATGATGCAGTCCTTCATGTTTCCTGCCAAGATAATTAGCTTACATAAAGAGGCAAATTAGCCAGCAATTTATAAAGGACCACTTCTCCTGTGTGGGCAGCTACAGATGGCTTGGTCTTACATGAAAGCACATCAGAAATTCACATTGAGCGAATTGCTGATGATATAAATTGAAGGTGAATCATTCCAGTGGCTTCTTCGCAGAGCCTGAGTTTGCTGCTGAGACAGATGACCTAAATCACTGGCAGGTAACAGGAAGGCCACTCAGAGAAACTCACAAAAATTCAGGCAACAATAATGCTTTGGCAATAAATGGTGGGCACGAACAAAATGCCATGCGACTACAAATCATGTTAACTGTCAGCCATGACACATAGCAACCTTTGGCAAAGAGATCCACATTGTCTGTTCTTAATTGGAATCAGAGTCTTTTTTAGAAGATCTTACCAACCACAATAGGTGGGTTGGGTAGGGTTTCTTCAATCTTCAATCACATTTGCATTTTCTTTTACATATGACTGGATATTTGACAAATAAAAATTTTTTAAACTTTGGGTGGGATGCTTTTTTGTTCTTGCCCCTTCACTGTCAGCTTTGTGAAATAAATTGAAAAAAAATAGTAGTTAGTTAATGAACAACGATAAAGGTTTCATGAAACTTATGTTTAGCTAATTTACTAAGCAGCAGCCAGAAAACTTGCATAATGCATTTTTATAAAAAGGGTAACACAAATAGCACAGCATGGGGGTGGAGAGTTGTGTGAAGGGTTGTAGAGACAACAGGGGAAGAAGAACAATAAGCTCCACACACAGCCCTTGGGGGACAAGTGTTTGTTAAAGGTGAACATACTACTGTCAATACACAAAAGGGGTTTCTGGTCCCATTCATGGGGTGATTGAAGGACATGAGTGGTTAGACAAAACACCCCCAGGGGTGCTGTCCAATGTCATTGAAGATTTGAACTCATGATGAAGATATAAATCGGGAGAGGGTCTCAGTGAGATGGGGGAGATGCTGTAGAATACAAGGTGGAGACCAAGATGTGTACTTACAATAGAAATGTTAGTTAGCATCCTGTCTTTAGACAGGTGGCGGGAATATTGAGGTGTACTGACATGTTGTGTTGACAACACTGGATTCTGATATTATGAACAGAGACAATTGATGATAATAGCCAAGGTGTTACATTTTTTGGTTCACATGTTGATCAGGTTGACACTGATTGGAAGAGTATAACAACGGTCACATCAAACTCCAAACTCCTTTATTTTGAGCATACAAGCAACAAAAATGCAATTGAAATAAACTCCTGTTAGTGTTGTAAGACATTTTTATGTTTCATGCTGTTGTAGGAGTCACATTAAGTTAAGATAAACAATAAATACATGTACAATTACGTGGTGCTGGTGATGGTCTTCGTGTAAAACTTGAGTAGCTGGTAGGTAAACTATAACCCAGAGCCTGTATATTGCTAAGAGTTAAGCCTCACCACAAATTCATTCCTTGATTAAGCAGACTGAAAGGACCCATTGTGAGAAAACGTCTGAGACCCAGTCAAAATAATTCCACCTTGTAACCACAGAAGATACAACAAACTTTGCAAAGTCCGACAAACTTAATCCGAGCATTCTGCATGGATGTATGACACAGTAAAGCACATGCACCTGGCAGGTGCACGAGGGATGTCAATAGTAGCCTGGAATAGATCACGAGATGGTCGTCGGGCGACATAATGACAGTTAATGAAATCAACGACAAGGAAATAGACAGCAACTGAAATGGACAAGCCGTGTCACTTGGTTGCTGACACAGCAGCCATATAAAATGGACAGTCGCTGTGTCCCACATAATACACATCCCATTAAGTTAACCACCACGCCTGAAACCATTTCGTAACACCCACATGGGTAGAGGAGAGTCTTTCCCTCCCTATTACGCCCCATTAGTCTACCACAGTTGGCAACACCTTTAAGCTCTGTCACTATTGACAAACGGACAAATGCACTACAGTCCATGAACAATACCCATAAGGCAGCTGAACAATACCTATAGTTCCCAGAGGGCATTAACTTGGCTGCCCGGTAAGCTTCAACAACTGAGTATTTAATTAGGTGTAAGCTGAGAAACAGACGTTTGCTTAAATGTTGTAACACGCTGTGATGAGGCGTCCTTTTTATTAAAGCTGGCATCAAAAACAGGATAAAATAGCTTGACTAAAAAATCTCTGCATAAAGTATTATTTATGTAGTGAACCCTAGGATGGGAAAGTGGGAACATATGTTTGTCATAGTTTATTATGGCAGGTGAGCTATTTATGGATAGAGTTTTTAGGCTTAACTAAATATATCTGGAACTTAATAATCTATATTACAGCTACATGTTCGCTAAGGCAGGCCATACTGTGATTGTATTTATATTTGACTATTATTATTATAAAATCAGAAAAAAATGTATGCTCTGTCTACTGTTGTTTAATGGTAGAATATAAATAATATGAAAAAGTCAGGCCTTGTGAATAGAAATAGCCACTGGACACAAATGGAGGTGACTGAAAAGTTGTCATGAAACAGTCATCTTATCAACAACATCCACCCACTCGGGAAGTGCCTAACTTTGAATCAATGATTGATTAATATATTTTAAGAATCTCAAGGCATGGAAAGACCAAATACGAGATCTAGGGATGTCTAGGGAGCAATTCAATCTGGTTTCTTTTCACCCATAGTAATTCGCAATATCATACACTGCACAAAGACAGCACTCATGTGTGGAAGTATTGCATGCTGGAATAATTGCCCTCCAATGATCAGACCCTGCATTGTTGGCACTATCGGAGACAATCTGCAGATAAGTTTGCAAAGTTTTTTAATTTTCTTGCCTATGAAAGCCTCCATGTTGCTAACATATTGGACTACATGATAAGGGCAGTAAATGGAGCAGATAACATTGTCGCATTCGTCAATAAACTATGACAGATAAACTTTTCCCCATAAATTATAGGTCTATCAAACATATCTGGATTGTGTTCAAAAATGAATTAGTGATAGAATACTGAACATGGGAAAGAGTTCTACTTATTGAAATGGAAAGCTGCTGGTAGTATAATTTTACACAAGGTTGATTGCAGCATGTCTAGACAGGTATTACTTATGCTTATAAGATTTTATTATTATTAATATTATTTGACCATATTATGGTCTTAATCTTAAGGTAACATGGGTCTGAACCCATACAATTAATTATATCAATTGGCTGGGAAATTTACATTTAGCCTACTGTTATCACTGAACTAATATCATATCTGTGTATGTTCATAACGTATTTCAACACAAAATGTTTATAATCAAATATGATGTTTATTTGCCTTAGTAAAAAATGCTAACTGGGTAAACAAAATTCAGAAAGTGATTTTTTTAATGAAAATTATGAAGTATGAGGTCATATCGGTGGTGAGTGGTTTTAAGGTATAGGTAGACCACTTGATTGGCCTGACACTTGGGTGACAGCCCGACACTGCAGTGTCCAGTTTGGTGACAGTCTCCATCATTGGTTGACACTCCTCACTGACAAATCACACCACTTAGGCTGTCACTGCCATGTCACTGACCATGAGCATTGGACAGTCCTGTCACTGTCCACCCTAGTCACTGACACCTATATGTCATGCCACTGGAGTAGCAGTACACTGACCAGCTGACCAAGTTGTTCTAGAGGAGTAGCCATACACTGACCAGCTGACCAAGTTGGTCCAGAGGTAATTCTTGGCAAATCTTCATTAACTGCACCTTTAGCAATCATGGTATTTCTCCCACTATAAACCATGGGAAATATCCATGGGAAATCTCCCTGGGAAACTTCACACATCTGCAAAAGCTGCAGCTGTGGATAACACATGGGATATTTGGGATCATGACAGTGCGGGGTGGGAAGGAAGGATGGACAATCTGGGCGAGGGGATAGCAAGCTGATTAGGGTTGTAGACATGCCACCCTACACTGGGGTGTAGGAAGGGATTTCAGTGAAAATATTATTTATGACCAAAATAATCATGCAACATTATCAAAGCTAAATGTGACTAGACAATAATCTAGTAACATTTTATGTGTAAAGAGTTATGAGCTGTAATGGAAGAAGACAAAGACAGCTACACAGATAATATGAATTGTTATCACAGGTTATACACCACATGAAGACACTAAGACCTCTACAGGGGTCTTCAACAGTTCCATGTCTTTAAATAACAGTTCTTGTAAGTGAACACTGCACACACTTCACACATGACTTCTTCAACAATCATCAACACATGCTCTCAACAGATGTAAAAAAAAGATATTTTAAGCAAAAAGAAATGGGTGTGGGTTGAACCAAACAACAGATTGTTGAGAAACTTAACACTAAAGAAATGACACCTTATTCCTGCAGTCATAATGATGCCAGCTCCCATAGACTGATCATATCAGCCCTGTTGTAGGGACACAGCGGGGCTGTTTGCATTCTTTCTGGTAAGTAGCACCATCAGCAGAAGATAAACCATTCCAATCCACCAGTGAAAGACCTGTCTGTATCTCTTTAAATCAGGGATGATATAGCATTACCTGTTGCCTGCCGACCATGCAAACAGAAATACCTCATCACTTCAAGGGAACAGTATATGCAAGTGATGCAGCAAACATGATCCTGGCAAGTAGACCAAATCAAAAGTAGCATCTTTCAGTTCCAATGATAGTAGACACATTTGTTTATATTTAAAATTGGTGATACTTGTTAATATTCAGATACATGATATCTTCTGTTGCTTTAATTATAAATAATAATCAATCCTTCTTTGGTAGAACTTTGCTAAGTAGTCTAGAACATTCTCACTAACCAGGGGTGGTAGTAGTACTACACAACCCTTGCAGATAAACCTGTTGAAATGTGGAACTTTCAGTTTTTCCCACACCACATATGAATGTAGGCTGAATCATTTGTATTTCCCCTTTTCTGTCTTGGTCGACGCTTTCTGGGAACTAGATGTGCCCCGCCAAACTTCAAATAGTGTTTCCATGAATAACCCGTCCAACCAACGACAATGGTTCCACTGCCAGTTAAAGTTAAGTTACTTCCTGAACATTACATGTAAAATCATCCACCATTGGTCACATCCGAAATGCCCATAGCGTATTGATTAACGCAGCAACATTAAGTTCCACGTTTCAACGGGGTTATCTGCCAGGGGTACTGTTGTACTCAGTAGCCCCCTGGTGGTGATTATGGTCTAGAATAGAAGTTCCGGTGACACAAACAAAGTCAACATAAAATTTATGGGACAAAAACGTTATAACCTGGCAAACATCACAACTAATAGAAAGTTAATTTTAATGAAAGTGTGCTGCCACAATGTTTTTAAATATATATGTGTATATATGTATATAATATATAATAGAAACAGTAAACAGAGAAAGGAAACATAAATGCAAGTTTTTGTTCAGCATTATAACTCTCTGTGTAATAAACACAGACGTCTTTGTCATGTCAAACACATTGACATCAGTCATAAAGACTGGACAATGACGCTTCTGAAGAACATTAGAGAACCAATCTGTCTGTCAGTAAAATAACATCCTGCATGATAGAGCAAAAACTCTCTTCCTAAATGAAGAACATGGTCTGCCCCCCCCATAATACAATAAATTAAAGGAAATTACAGCTTTGGCATGAAACAGGACACCCCTATTTGTCCAGGCATGTTTTTCTAACCACCATTATGGCCACAGGACAAAACATGGCAGCCACACTAGCATGCTTCCTTTAGTTAGTATTGGGCGCAAACTTTACCGACACTATCTTATAATGTGTCTCTGACCATGACAGTGATTGATATAAATGGATTCGTGATAAAGCAGCCATGATGCAGCAATCACCATTTCGTCCTTTGTATTCCTTGTCTGCATTTTTTTAAAGTACGCGGATGCTAGACAGTTAAGAAAGTATCATAATACATGCAATTAGTGTACATATTTGGGAGTTGGTTGACTTCTGATGTGGTGACTTGGCATTCTCAGGCAGAAGCAGTGTTATCTTATCAGTCCATGGATATGATTTTCAAGATGTTGTCAGACCTTCCTGACAGAGGTTGTGTCTTGGGCTGACCCAGACAGAGTGACACATCAGTTGGACTTGATCTGCAGCTCCTCGTGCATTGTAGGGATATACATTGATTGTTCTACACAATTTACTCACAAGAATGATTGCAATTAGTTGAACATTATGCATTATTAAATTTAGCAATACAATCTGCTGAGCTGTTTGCATTCTTCTACTGAAAGGCAAGGACTTTCAGATATGGTAAAATCAGAATAAAATAATGGAATATCAGTGTTTGAAAGACTGAGTTTACCATTGTGAATCAAACCAAACCTTGAAATAAGTTTAATCACACAAAAATTTATCAACAGATTTTCAAAATGTTCAGACTTCATTGATTTGAGATATAAAGAGGCTAATTTAGGAGTGTTAATGTTTGGTAAACTCAAGACACTGAATAATTTACTGTACTACAGAACTTTATATTTGCCATAATAACACTGATTCATTAGAAAATGACTGGCCAGTAATTAGCTTTTACAATGCAATAAAAATATTCTTTCTTGCAAATTGCTCAAAAACTGCTACATCCACATGTACGCAGCTGCTTAATTGGGAAAATCTGCACTAAACGACATTCAACATCCACTTTTTATGGGCCATATCTCTACAGCTAAAAGACCAGATTATGGCAGCAATTCATAACAGACACATGATAAAAAACAGCACACAGACAGGCATCTCTGATGACAATTGTGACAGATGTCGATCAAAGAAGACACATTAATAACTTCCACAGTAAGACCACACACTTAAAAGCATTTTTCACACATGCACAATTTCACATTAATATGCAATATCTGCATGCAGCCAAGACTGATTAAAGCCACAATTCCACTCCGGCCAAGTAGAATCAGCAAACTCTCAAAGAATAATGCTAATCCCCAGCGCAGACGCTGCCAGCGCACGTACACAGTTTTGCAGGTGCGCAGACAGCGACATATAACCTGAGTGCCACTCTATAAACCCAAGACAAGACAGGCAGTGAATAATAGCCCTATCTGTCCCCTGGCTTTGAGTACACGCAGCACTCAAGCAATAGTTAGGTGAATGAAGGGCCCCTACTTCAAAGCTTCTGGTTCCTTGCACAATAGCACAGCTTTGTAGGACAAGCCCCCATCTGATCTGCCAACTGTGGTGGTGAGGTGGTGAATAGACCAGCATTGCAGCTACCAATGCAATGCGATACACTTGTCTGAAACCATAGCACTGCAATCAGACTGTTCTGGAATTCAGAACCTCACACCTACGGACAGTTGTTTCAGCTTGCAAAAACATGAAGAACACAGATGGCAATTTTGTAGGAGTTTCTGATACAACACAAAATGCATGCCATTAACTTTTAACTTATGTCCATTTGAGATGGTCTTCTCCAAAGTTCGATTGATTCTCTCCATAGTGATTTGTGTCTTCTCCCAGTGGGAACCTGCCTTAACCTATCTTCCCATCTTTGTCTGCATCTTTCAGAATTCCTTCCCGGTTTTATTTTGTTTTGCACACTTCTTTAGGTTCATGTTTCTGTCTGAAAATGTGTCAACTGGACGTCCCATGTCTTCTGGATGTACATATGTAAAAACAAGGTGTGAAACATATTCAGTAAATGCTTTGACCTGTGGATAAATGCTTATGTCATGACATATGAACCAAAATACACACAACACTTCACTTTTATTATATAAATCCAATGCCATATAAGCACGGTCAATTAAGTTCACAGAAAGCTGCATGTCTCTTTAATGTGCAATGTTTCTATACTAGTTGATTTAAAGATTTATGTTTCTTTTATTCTTGACAAAGTACTTCTAAACTAAGCCAGAAACCAGGAGAGTTCTGTCACGGCATGTTCACAGCCACCCACAACTGCAGAAGGCAACCGGTACACAGCAACTTCAACCGGTACACAGCAACTTCAACTGGATCAGGGAACTCTGATTTTCACTGAGTGATTTTCTACCTTGAATTTAAAAGAACTTTTCGGAAACAAAACACACACAAAAATTATCTTAATTTTTCAAACCATGAGACCAGCTAAACCTTTGCATGTAAACCATTGAACCATGCTTGAATTTCACAAAGCATAAAAAAACAACTGTGTGGATGCCAGTTTTAAACAAATGTAAAAACAGAATATGAAATGCAATTTGTAAATATAAATCCTTTTATGGTAGCACTGTGTGTTATGGTTACAACTCTAATGGTCCGGCACCGGTCTGTGCAGTATCAGGTTTATATGCAACATTAAAACTGTTTGTCTTTGGAATATGATACCTCCATATGTGTTCCCACGAGTCCACAAACTACACAACAGATTTGTTAGTCAGAGTGACTAGACAAAATACTCTCTTTTTACTTATACTTATGTACTAATAATTTTTTTTATCAAATAAATAAACCACTAGAAGACAGTTGTGTAAGATTTATGCATATTCAAGATAAATCTCTTTCTATGTTTAACAACATTTAACCAATTTCTTGCTAATATTAACCAGACCACACATCAAGCCAAATTTTAGTAAAAAAAAAAGGTTTAACATGTTGCCATAGCAACCAGAATTAATGACCATCTTGGCAGAACCCAGATATTTAAATGACCAAGCGCAGTCATTATGTCCAATCATGTTCCCTGCTATTAACGTACTTATAAAACATGATTGATGCTTTTGGAGGGGTTAAGGCACTTATAAAACATGATTAATGCCCACGAAGGGGTGTATTTTGCACACCTAAAAAAATACCTCCCGCTGAACTGTTTTGCATCAGCTGCCTGAAATGTTTGCCTGCCCTGAATTTTGAAAGACATTTTCCATTACCCTATCCCCGGGAAGAAAAACTTAAAAGAAGGCCTATTTGTTAAGGGTATCTTACTAGCAATTTGCAGGTCATTTTGCACTGTCAGAGTGACATATGAAACGTTTGCTTTATTACCTATACCATGGGACTGAACAAAAATATGAGCATGAAAAATGTTATTGTGCCCCTGGGAAAGAATTCATGACAATGGATTGAGCATTATCAGGGGTTTGTGCTGGATGATTGACAATCACTACTGTTTAACTTATCAAACATCACCTGCTTCAGGAAATAATGACAGTTTGCTATCTTCCATGTACAAGATATCAATCAACGAGGGACATAACAGAGCTGTTGTCTCACACACAGACTACAGCAGGGGTCCCTGCAGCAGGTAAACTGAATTTTAGCACCTTGTTGCCAAAACCATCTGTGTACATTTAAGTTGAGACATTCCTGTACCTGATGCATTTCACCTTTGAAGTACAATAGTGCCTGAACTCTACCAAAACAACAGCTACATTAAGGCACCTACTTACTACATGAGCTAGTTGGGGGATTAACATGGCATTGGAGCCATGGTTTGTGGGCCCAGCAATCACACCAACAACTGAGGTAAACTTGCCTAGTGTTCTCTCTCAGTGGGTCTTCCCTTGAAGTGACCAGCCTAGCCATTCTCTTGAAGTGACCAGCCTAGCCATTCCCTTGAAGTGACCAGCTTAGCCAGACAGTTTGCAATTAAGCCTTATAGGTAAATATTGCCCACATAGGGATAAGTAGTTGAGAGAAGTATGGCAGGGATAATTACTCCTTTGTGTTCTTAATCACAAGTCTTAAGTGATTCCGTTTTGACAATTCATTTCTGCAAACTATAAGTTTTAAAATGCAACATTATCTTTATTTCACCTACAAAACTTATATTGAAAAAACTCATAGATGGAGTGAATTAGTGTAATTTGTATTGCTACTTGTCACTTTGTAATAATATTGAATATAATATATTGCAAGTATCACACTTTTAAAAGTACCTTTCCAGTAGTTTCCACTGCTGTGGCTAACCTTAGTTTCACAAGTTGACTTTAAATATACCCATACTTATTCACAATGGCATATATTTTTTCATAGGAAAAACAGGATAGTTCATTAATTAAAATAATAAAAAATACATGAGTTTCAAATGTAGTTGAATTTCTGCTAAAAGTTGTCTGTTCGTAAAGAAAATTATAAACAGCTGTGTCACAGTCAAGATGTATACAACCAGAAGTACTGCTGTTTCAGCTGTCAGTCATGGAAAGGAAATATTTAATCAGGTGTTGATGTGAGGACTGTGTAAAATGGCACCCAGGGATGAAGGTGATGCAGAGGTGGGTTAGAGTGCTAGGAGTGGCAGGGGTTCGGGTGCAGCTGCTTCTTTGTCACACTATATGTTTTGGTATGCCCCCTAAATCAAATCTTACTTGCTTTAAAAAGCAACATACAGTTATGCTGCAAACTTAAAAAATCCTGGATTAAATTCTGGGTCTGGTAAAATTCTGGATCTGCCACTGATAACTGGTGATATTGGAAAATAATCAACTTGAATGGATAGATGATCCGGTTTCTTGGTTATTAATATTAAGCATTATTACCTCTCAAGATGCAGTTGAAATATACAGAACAAACACTAAGTTTCTTGAAAGGTAATTATGCTTAACTGGAATTATGTTTTGAAAATGCACCATTTTACATGCTGTAACAATTACACCCCACGTAATTGGGCTGTGATCATAGTGCTGTTTTAAACACACCACTACACATAATTCTGTAATTGTAACTACAGCCTAAACAATGTTGTTGGCACTACTCACCTAACAGCTGTGACCTACTACATAGTGACCACACAGAGCCTCTGATCTTTTCTTTGAAACAACCAAACAATAATTATGTCTGGAAAATTAGCAAAACCTTGTGCATAAATTAGCATAATTGATTCTGGGAGTGTGTCATAGCACTGTGGAACACACAATCAAAAGTGCAATACTAATTAACACCTGGGCAAGTGGGAAATACCTTAAATACCTGGACTAATGAACAAGTTCACAGCTTCTCTGTACGCCACCATCTCTAACAGGTGAAGTAGTCCTGGGTTGACCAGGGAAACACAGTTATAATACTAGTTTCAGACTGGGTCTTTGCCCCGACAAGACAAGCCTCATGTGAATTAAGAGGACATGCTTAATGTTTGCTCGGATTTTTACCTGTACGGGGGTCACATCAAATTATTGATAATTTTCAGAATATCAATAATATCTATTCAATGTACTTAGATTATCTGTGGATAATAAATCTGCTGAAGAGTGAATCAATGTCTACAAAAGATTAATGCTTAGACTTCATGCATTTTCCGAACAGAAAAACAATAATTGCAACCAATAAGTAACACACATTGATATATAATGCGCTTAAAATAGTGTGCTTGAGCTATGAACTGTTCATAATCAACAACACAGGCAAACCATCTCCTTTGACCAAGGGTCATAACCCTAATTAAGGGAAGGGCCAAGTTCTTTATATTTTTTATATTGTCCAAAGACCCCAGGATGGCCCGTTTTATTGTATTGGGGAGGTTTTATTGTATTGGGGAGGTTCTCAAAGCAGTTTATGCAGTCCATAAAAATAAAGAGAGTAGATTCAAAAGGTGCCACAAAAGCTTAGCCATTCACTGGCTTCCATACCTGGCAAACATAACAATAAAACATACAATCAACTCACATTGGTTTCACTAAATAAAGCCAAAGGAAACGCCCTATAGAAACTAGGTGAACGAAGCCAGACTTTGCTTTCTTTAGCCACTGTCCCCAGGAAGCCTGTTGTAACTACAGCCCAGGATACACAAGATTTCAGGTGAATGCAGGTGTATTTATACAGCTAGACACACCTGCAACTGATTAACAATTTAAATTATTTACAATTATTTTATAATAAAACCAACTATTAAAATACAAGGATACAATCAACAATATTTCAAATACAACTACATTTTCACAATAAATGTTAACTGCAAAGCAATAGTTAAACACCTTAAATGTATAGAAATTCTCGTTTTTTGGCTCGTTAATTTATAATATTATACATTGTTTACATCACAAGAAACTTGGTTGGCATTCCGAATACCTGTAGTGAAGCCAGTTTGCCAATGAAGGTTGTGCAACATGACCAAAATATTCGGAATGCAGACTAAGTTTCTTGTGGTAAAAAATTTCTAATTAAACACTGTTAAATAACTGTAATCTGGATTATTATTATTTAATAATGTTATCTTGGTCCCCAAGCAGCCAAAGAGTGTTGTTATATAAACAGCCATAGTAATTTTATGTATCTACATTACAGCGGTGTATTTTCTTTCAATATAGACAATACTTAGGTATAAGATGAATTTCACAACTGTGCATGCCAATTTGCGACATGCACACAGCTTGTATCAATGTCAAAAACGGCCACACTGACCCAGTTACGAGAAACACCTCTTGTGAATATCCTACACTGGCCTTGTCAATTTCAAACAATCACTTGTCAATTTCGGCCACACCAAGTTGTAGAGGAGTGTCTGGTTGCTACAATACAGAGTCATATCAGTGTCACAGGACTTCCTCCTGGGGTGTAGCTGTATATAACTGGTCACTGCACACAACTGTCCAGCCACTTCACAAGTCAGAGCCACTAGTCATCTAGGCCTTGTATATCTTACTCACAAACACACACTGTCATGTCTGCAGCAATTAGACAGTGGGGGGTGTCACTCTCCAATGGGGGTTGGGGTAATTAGCACTTGGGAATGAGGTAGCACAAAACTGGGGTATGTGGACTGACCAGGTGGTCCTGGCACAGGGTGATTAAACTATCCATTTGTCACTGTCCCATTAGAATGACATATTGGACAGCTGATGACAGTGACAATATTGTCCCCATGACTGTGTATACATGAGGATATTATTTCAAAAAGATTTGGTCAAATTACTTCATAATGTTTATAAATCTATTACCAGGAAAAAACACTACTTTCATGCAATGTGCAAAACTGCACAGCCAAAAATTATGTCAACCATATCTAAGTAATGCCAAACATGAATGCAGTGGTAGGCCTGTCTGTCCCTTTAACAAAAATATTCATGAAGCATTTGTTTCAAATAGTTAGCATAAACAGGGCAGAGTTCTACGCAGCTACTTACTGCCTGCACACACACAAGTTTGTCCCTCAATGAAAGGTCTGGCTCTAACAAGGTTACCATCCAAAGCAATAGTCCTCAAATAACTTGTGAACAAGGAAGCCTGTAATGCAGACTTTTTATAAGAAAGATGACACCCTGTTCTGGGCTGGCCCCCATCTTGCTGACAGAAGTGGAACATTTGGCAGGGGCGGGGGGTGCAGGGGAGGGGAATGCAGGACAAGCTTTTCTCAATTCTCTATTTATGTGTTCCTAAAAGTTACCATAATTATTTACTATAATCATTTATTTGATTAATTAATTATTTTATTAATCTTAAGCAAATGCTATATTTTTTATTATAATTATATATTTTAACTATAATATATATTTATTATTTTTATGATTGCATATGTTTTGAATGCACCTGACGTATGGCATTTTATAAATTTTAGTAATAATAATTAAGTCATCATCAGTTTTACTGCTTCTACAAGGGCTGCTATTATTTGTCATTTCATCCATCCATACCTGAGTTCAATAACACAATTTCTTACATTCCAACAGCACATTATGAAAACCACAAATGGTTCATAGGTTGTACATTTTCTAGGTGACCACACATTTGTCACACAGTCTGTCTGGTTTCTAACTGACTGTCTGCGGGTAAGGAACTGCTTTATAATGGAGTCTGTCCAGTCACAGTCATCATCACAGTAATTTCCTGTCTAGCCACAACTAGTAGGTAGTGTGGTGATGTTGTGTAACTTATGTTTGTAGACAGGGAGCATGTTATGGAAGACAGATCAAATAGTTGGTAAAGTAAATGCAGAAGAGAAACAGTAAATGCAGAAGAGAAACAGTAAATGCAGAAGAGAAACAAATATACCATTTATCCAGCATACATACACTGAACAAGTACCTCCATATTAATTAGCACCAAACATATTGCATAAATTATTATAAATAAGACCATATTGACACTTAGAATCACGGTTTCAAAATCATCACAAATAGGCAACATACATTACTATAAATAATATTAAAAAAATTATTTAAGCTACATATATCCAGAATACAGATTTTTTTTAAGAATACACACTTCAAAGTAACCACATGGGGAATTTCATTAAAACACAATACATGTTTGTGTAACAAAACAACTTAGTAATAAAATAATTATAGGCTAAGACAAAATATGTCTTAGACAAGTTTTGTGTACAATTCTATAAAACGTAAAGAACTGCGACCGGCCCAGTATTTCATTTCTTTACATTCAATCACTGACGGCTAATAGCAGAGACAAGGTGAGATAAGCCAAGGCAAATAGAAATAAACACAGACTGCATTATTCTGCTCTCACCACAGCCCTGCTATCACTGGGCCAATCAAGTGTATGCCATGTGAATGGTCATAAAGCAAAAATGTCTTTGATGACTGGTGTCATTAAATATGTCCTGTAAGTTGTCCAAGATAACCTGTAGACTGGACCCACATGGGCCAACAATTAGCCACTTACTGGTTGTGCTCAACAAATGTTTATAGTAGTGCATCCTGTCATGATCTGATAACCACACCTCATAGTCACCCACCCACTCAATTTGGACAATTTTAGAAAATTCACTAGAATTATTCCAATGACCCCAGAATGTCCATAGCTGGATGTAGAAATTATGCTGCCAATAGGAACAGATGGCTTAACAAGGGTCACCAGTTATTGGGATCATTACGGAGATGGTTATCAACTAATAGGCTATCAATTAACAAGTTGCTTCAAATGTGAATGAAACCTCCATAGCAAGTCTACAGCCAGGTCTACACACAGACAGTCATGTCTAATCTTGCACCAACTGCAAACCCACAGATCAATTTAAGCTCTTAACATGTGACCCCACTGGCGGTTATATCTCTGATTCAGTGCAACACACACTGATAAGCAAAGCTAACATGATAATCTCAACATAATAACACAAACTGAGGCCAGAATCATGGAATTTTGGATGATCACACGCAAATCTACATGATCAATCTAATGTATTTATGTGTGAGATTGTAAAGCCCTGACATATCAAAATGTCAAATGATAGTCACTTAGTGAAAGCATTTTCTGTACAGCTACATAACTTATTTCCCACATTTTTTCTGTATAAAAGTCAATACATTCGCAGGATTTGGAACATTTTGGCAGCTCTAGACCAGTTTAGCCAACATACTCAAAGACTTGGCTGCTGGAGGTGTCAGACAGACTTCCGACAGGTGTCAGACTGACGGGCCATTTGTCATCAACAGGCTGAGGTGATGATCAGCAAGAGACTAGCAGCTTCCATCCAACACAAGCTGCTGTAGATCCAAGACCTATTTGACTAAGAGTACTCAGAACTTTTTTTTGCATAAACCCCAAATCAGTTAAAAAAAACAAAGCATATTTTGCTTATAATAAAGTGATACTATTCACTTGCCAATGGTTTTCTTAATATAAATCTGCTGTGGAAGCAAATGTCCCACACATTATTAAAACATTGTGAAATAATATGTAAAGGAAAATTGTATGATAAAATATATCCAAAACTTTACATTTGTTATTTTGTTGCCAACCTTGTCTCACTTAATCTTAATGTCTGTAATGAATAAAAAATGATAACAGAGGAATTTCAAATTATATACATAATGGCATTCTTGACAATAATGTAGGTACATTAGATAAATACTCACCAGCAACCATTTTACAAATCAAATGACATTAAAAATATGATTAGTTGATAGCTTTTGTATTGAATCTGCACAGCAATTTTACATATAGGCTTCATAGTGACTATGCAAAATGTAGTGATCGATGCATATGCAAAAATTATCTGCTTCAATTCTTACAAATAATTGCCGCTGAGGGGCTGGCAGTGACAACAATCAATATCTGCACAGCCGACATAATGTGAAATCATTGGCGTCTCACTGGCCATTAAAATGTTGGAAAGTGAACCCAACGGCCATTAAATGAAATGAAACTACGTTAAATGGAGGTTACCAAAGAACCCGGGGAAAATCAATAGTTCATACGTGTATGTGTGTGCAAGCGAAGACCATCACTAGTCGACAGGCATTAAGGAGGCTCCAATGATGGAAAAATAACTATTGACTGAGCTACTATCATTCAAGTCTACATAATGTTACCTATATTGCTACAGATTATGTGGTACTAGCGCATGTTGACACTTTGATTACTGACATCAGCGGGTTGATGAATGAATGAAAATAAGACGCACCTAGGACAGGAGCATGTTTACTGTGGACCAACTGTTCAACTAAGCTTGATAACAGTATTGTAATTTAAATAAAGAACAGTCCCACATTTGTATAATATTATGATAATTATAGTAAAATGACTCTCGATAAACCTTGATTGTAATGACAAAGGTAGAACAGCCCCCAGTCGGCTGATACTACTTTTCCTTCTAATGCTACACCAACCAGCTAGGGTGTTGCTGGGGAATCATCTACCCATAATTTCATCTCATTCACCTGCCAAAGCTGTTCATGCATTTAATTTCTCACTTCATTTTCTGCTGGCGCTACTTCATTCCAGAAATACACCCTGCTAGTGTGGAAGATTAATGATTTGTCACACCTTTAAGCTATGGACCTCATGCGGTGCACAGAAAAACGGCATGTCTGCAAAACCAAGCAAGCAGTCACAGCTAATGTAATTTTGTCATGTGTCAGCATTCCAAGTTTAAACATTTGGTATATTAAGTTATCTAAGAAACTAATTTCCAGTGACACAGGGCAGTAACCATGTATAGATCTACTTTTAGAAGGTGCCGGAAACTGCATCTGCCTGGTGTCTTTGCATTAGTTGTATCAAGTATTATATCAATGGACTCTGATAGTTTCATAAGCCAGCTGCCCACTACACAAATGGACAGGCTTTTTGGCTGGCTTGCTTCAATCAGACCAAAAGATCACAGGCAATTTGATAATAGATGTTTCAACTATGCAAACACACACTCCTGTGTCTGTGTTTTGTGTAAGCTGATCCTTCCCAGTGATTCTTGTGACAGATGAATAAATGGCCTGCAAGAGGTTGGTCATGGTTTCATGGAATTCTAGACTACTCGGCCCACGGACAACTCGGCCTGGGACAACTCGGCCCAGTTCGAGACAGCTCGGCCCAGGTGTCGAGACAGCTCGGCCCAATGATAAATTGCCCGGCTCCGATTTTGAGACAACTCGGCCCAAGTGTCGAGACAGCTCGGCCCAATGATAAATTGCTAAATATTAACCTTGCATCCAAATGTTATCCTATGTATTCATGAAACACATCATCCGTAACCCTGGCAATAGTCACCACGATATTGTAGGCCTATGGCTATTTCATATATCAACGTGTGTGTGCATATATATATATATATATATATATATATATATATATATATATATATATATATATATATATATATATATATATATATATATATATATATTATATATATATATATAATATATATATATATATATATATTATTTAATTATTATTATTAATAAACTATTATTATCATTAATAAATGCTTCGTGTGTGTTTTCGTTTTGACTTTTTAGAGATTATTGAAGGTAAACTTTTTTATCTTCGTATACAAGTGTATAAATTCATTATAGTGTACTCCATAATTATAGTACACCTACCAACACTTATAATACCCTAAAATGGTTACATTACCTTGAAATTATGACATTGTCCTTTGATTTGTCATAGTAATTGACGTCCTACTCTTGTATTGTGTTATTGAGCTGATCTTGTATGTTGGTTGTTTTGGTTTGTGTGTGTTAAGAATATTTGAAGACTATATTAATTGGCTTCACTACTCTTGCTTTGTTTTACTGAGCAGATTGTTCCACGTCGTTTGTCCTTTGATTTGTGTGTGTTAGCAGTGTGCGGAGGCCGTAGTAATTGGCTTGATACTCTTGTATTTTTTCGGTCTTTTTGTTTGAATAACGGCATTGTACAAAGTGCATTGAGACAAAGCGTCCGCCATCAGCAGTATTTACCTGAAGTTGGCTTCCCTTTGACTTTGATGACGAGAAGGCCTACCACGACCAAGTCGCCTTTGAATGCATTGAATAGAAGTTAGGAACTGAGCAGATCTTGAGTGATCCTCTGATTAACAAGAAATATAACACCTGTTTAAATTCCCCCGTGTGATGTGGAAATTGGTTCAGGGTAATGTTCTGTTAAAAATTCTTAGTTGTAAGCCATTTCAGTAGTATGCCTTTGTTATGCTAAATTCGTAGTGAATCTGAACATGATCCTTATATATTAGTCTACATAATATCTACCAAGTTGCATGCTTTTATCACCTAATGCACAATCGTTAATCAACTACTAATATAATATGGTACATTATCAACAACGGAGTACAAAAGATAAAATATGGATCCATATACATTTAATAAACTACATATAAAATTATCCACAAACACGCCATGGATTGAAATATATAAACACACATGCTTTAGATGTAGTAGAATATACGTAAAACATTTAAAGAATTTTAAGTCAAGTCACACAGGCGTTTCATAGAAACAACCAAATATTATAGTGCGGGTTCTGTATGAGATGGGCAGTGAAGCAATTAACGGCCAATTGGAGACGGGCATGGGCGGAGTCAACACCACACAACAGACCAATCAACGGCGGGTGCCACTCGTCTTCATCCTCATGTCCCGACGCAAGACAAAGGACTACAAAGAGGTACATTGAATTTATATGGTGATATACAAAATTAATTTTTATAGTATTTTCAACATCACTTTGTATAACGCGTTGATTTTAATCATAATTGTTATTATTTCGGGTGTTTCGCGCCATAAACCGAATGCTGCCGCGACCCGCATCCGTGCTTGAAGAATACATTTCTTTCCATAATAAACAGCAGGAAAATCAGACCACAGTGAGAGAACTACTGAAAATGAGCGAGGGATAGAGGGAGTGGTAACAGGTGGTGGATACGGTAGTGAATTCAGGGGTAAAGAGGAAAGAAACAACATAATACCTACGTAATGTATAATAAATACTATGCACATGTCATGTGTGTGAACATGTAAGTGGGTGCATATGAAGAATATATTGACCTGCTTTACCGCTTTTATTTTTTATAATTCATTCAGATCTTTAGAAATTGGAATGAGCCAAATGCAATAAAAAGTATTTTCCATTTTAATAGCTGAGTCATAATACATTATTTGCATCAAACCGACTATGATGGCGCCCAGAAGTTCCAATCATACCACTAGAAAATTACTTGCATGAACTAGCAAACAGAATCTGGTAAAAATAAAAAATTCCTAGGAAAAAAGCCGGATTATTGCGCGTGCGGAAACCTTTCCCATTATCATAGGCCATGGCTACTCTCACCGTTGGTAGTGCACCGGCAGTCGTGTCTAATTACATTCTCACAGCAAATGTAAAATGTACGTTCACAAAGCCATGCAATAGTTGTCATATGTAATAATAAAAAATTATACGTGCAGTGATGTCGGTTCGTAATTCAAACTACGGCACGAAAACATTCCACTTCCCCGTTATCGCCCACGATAACACAGTATAATTGTAATTTACCACTCTAACTAAGCGCCATCATATCATTTATCATTGGGCCGAGCTGTCTCGACACCTGGGCCGAGCTGTCTCGACACCTGGGCCGAGCTGTCTCGAACTGGGCCGAGTTGTCCCAGGCCGAGTTGTCCGTGGGCCGAGTAGTCCAAGCACCGGTTTCATGCAGTGAGATGTGATATTCACAAGTACACCTGTCTGACTCTTAGTATTAAATGTTCTAGTGCAAGACTATTTTTGTCACATGATGATTAGTCATGTTTTTAAAGGAAATGACAAATAAAATATACTGTCCACTCATCTACTAGTGTCATACAAAGTGATATCACCTTAGAAACTGAAACAGGACAAGTAAGTGATTTATTTTGAAGTAAGTAATGAAAACCGTAATCTTCATAATAATAATAAAAGGACGTAACGCGAAGCATTATTCTCAACACACTGAAGATACTATTACTGTAACTCAGAGCACTGTTGTTATTGTCGACTTGTAGAGCAGGCGAATGACACTACAGTCGATACAACAAAACACGCAACTACCGTCCGACCCCCGGCCCCTCTATACACACACACGGTCAGGTGCCAAAGATCAGAAAGCAGTAGCCACCATCCTGCGCCCAAGCCGGACCGTCCAAGCCAACCCACGGGCACGGTACTTGTCCCGCCGTGTACTCACCTGTATAAAACATGACGACTCGGCACCAGAGTTATTATAACTTAAAAGTAGTTGAGCGATATAAACTCTCCTTGAAATGTCACCAAAATGACTAGAACATTAGCGAGAAAAAAATACTTGGTGAGAAATAAGATACTCACATTGGATTCGATGCATTCCAATGAATTGGAGCCAGCGCGACGCATCGCACGAACGGGCACAGGTCGGAGAGAAGAAGACAGAAAGTGACGACAAACGTCAGCACGATGCCCGGCGACCTCACAACGTACATCCTACGCGTGCAGTAAATTCCCAGCTAGGTCCAAGTTTTGCTCGTACATGCGCAACTTTAAGTAAGATATCACTCAAAAAAGCATGCTACGCAAGTCCCACACTACGATGCTTCGCTCACCGGTGAAACCCACCGACTGAATGACAACACGCGTGAGTGACAGGTCATGTGGGTTATCGATGGGCAGCGGGGCTCGAGAGGATATTGGGCGCTAATGCAACAAGTGCTCTGAGTGGAGATACAAAATTAGCATATTGATAGTCATCTCAAGTCACGTTGCGTAATACGTATGTTTCATGAATTGTGTGGAAACGTTATATTTGGATTAGGCGTTACTGACCTGCTGTTTCGAAGTGAGCTTCATGGTTGTGCGAAAGTCATTTCCTAATTCCCTTCTACAAAAGTTGCTCGAACAATGATCAATGGGTTGTGTAGGGACCGAATAGTATATCGTTATTTTCAGCAATATCGTAACTAATTAATTGCATGATATTAATCCGAATGAAACGCAGCTGAAAATTAAGCGCTTGATTCACTAAGGCGACTTTTATTTACTCCGAGCCTAACAAAACGAACGAACTTCCGCACCCTGCCCAGTGGCAGAGTCAGAACCACAGCCGAGGGAACATGGCAGAACTTCTAACAGGGTGTGGATCAAGTTTCAGTTTAAAATTGCCGATCTTTACAACCTGTTTTCTAGCACTTTGCATGTGCTGTGTCTTGTCACAACAACCGGTTTCTCCCGACACGTTTGATGCATTGTATGTCGCTGGCAAGGAGGCTTACGAAAACGAGGAATGGTTCGTTTGCGCAAATCACATGGATCGCGCCATCCGCGACTACAACGACTTCGTCGAAAGTCTCGCTCGCTGTCGACGTGGCTGTCGGGTGAAATACACAGGAATTGAGCTCGCTCCGGATGAATCTCTTGAGTTGGCGTTTTTTGACATGACAGTCAAAAGGGCGAATTGTATAGCCAGGTGTCGACGGGAGAAAGTTAAGGGGCCGTCTCAGGACGTGTTCACTGACGAAGTGTCGACTGCTTTCGAAAGTCTTAAGCCATATGACTACTTACAGATTTGTGCTTATAAGGTGAGAAAATACAGACACGACGTAGCCCTGTTTTTCCAATTAACACCTGTCCACTTGTCGACCTATCCAGTGACAGTGTTGTCTACGTGAGTGATTGGACGCACGACCCCGGCCAGGGTGCAGACACTGCAGTTGTTGTGTCTGCCTAGACAGCCAATCACAGCGTCGAGCGTTGCAATAAACAATAGCCCATTCTTGTAAATATTTAAGCCAAAGAAAATTACAACGTGAGTTACAACATAGAATGAGGATTTTCATAAGAAGTATTATGTGGAATCACCAATATTAAATGGATAGCTCATGAAAAAGATATTTGTCAGTCCTCTAGTATTTTACTTATTAGAATAGTTAGATTTTCAAGCAGTTTCACATAATGAATCACATGCTACATAGTCATAGAAAGCACACACTTTGTTAACAGTACATCATGATCTTGAAGAACATGCATTTAGGAAATGTTGACATCAGCACGATTAATGGTTATTAGGAATGTTTAGGTGATCTGTGCTGTGTTTTCAAGTTTAGAATGGTTAAAATTGGCACAAAATATCTTTTTCTGACAATTCAATTGCTTTTTTATTATGACTGTCTACCTTTTATGTTAGTTAATTATTTGAAAATATGTAATCGATTACAAATAATTACAATTACCCTTTGTTAGACTTCTATACTACATGACATAGTATCTTTTAAAAAATTCTACCCACAAGTTCAATATTCGTTACTCCAAAGGCCATTTTGGATTTAAAATACCTTACTCAAGTATATTATGGAATCCAGGAACAAGTTTGGAACTTTCACACTGCCTGTCAATGCTCTGAGCTGCATCTAAATTTTAGACAGCAATTTTAACAGTGTTCTCGACAAACCAGCAACCTTTCTAGGCCTCGACATTAACACGGGTCCGCTGACCAGGTGCCTCTTTGGGGGCTGTTGGGGCCACAAGTTTCTATATTTTACTGGCCCAGTCTGCCAACATAGTTTCAGATCGTTTTTATCCCATTAGTCACAGCCACCGGTCATTGTTTCAATCACGTGTCCTTGCCATCCACCCCGGCACTACAATTAAACACAATCATCATCTCATCTGATTTCCTGTTGTCGCTTCATACAGTTGCCATCTTGTTTTCATATGTACAAGCCTCACAAAAAAGTCCGCATGATGTTGCTACTAGCGACGACATGCAGAATTTTTTGTATTGCGGACACCTGTATTTGACTAAGGTTGTTCCGTGTTACCAGTATAATATTAGTATATCGCAGCATTTTCTTCTGCGTGATACTTATTGGCTTTCACAACACGCATTCGACATATCGAATTCTTATAAACTGACTGGTTCACCGACTGTCTGCTACGTGTCACAACAGCACCTAACATACATTCCAGGACCCGCTAAGGTGCAGATAGCTAAGTTTACCATAACTTTGTACTTCAGTCCAAAAGTTTATATTTGAAAGAAATAAACCCAGTTGTAACAGTCAGTTATATACAGTGTCAGTCCGGTTCGCTTGTCGTATTTTCGAGTATAACTAGCTGTAACTCGATACGCACGTGGTGGCATCACCTGTCGTTCACCTGCTGTGCATGCGGCTTCGACAGAGGGCATATGATTCTCAAATGATTCCTGCAGCAACATTGTCTGCTATATGGACAGCTGACTGGAAGCATGAAAGTAAATCACCAATGGCAAAAAAAATAAAGGCCAAACTTGCACCCTTCGACTTGTACTGCCATGTATTGCAAAACTAGTGTTTTTTTTTAAATCGGTAAAAAAATGTATTTCGGGCCAGTTACTTTTTTGGGGGCCAGTAACTTTTATCTACTGGCCTGACGGGCCACTGCTTTTAGCACCTTCAGTATGTTGAATAAGGATAGTCATGACCATAAACAAGTAGGAGATAGTGGAGACAAATTTGTGATATTGGCATTAGTTTCTGTTGGTGTGACAACTAATGAAGAACTGCTCCCTGTCAGGTGGGGAAGTATGAGACAGCAGTGGCCGCTGCATACACATACCTACTGGCCCATCCAGAGCATCAGATGATGAAAGACAACATCAAGTTCTACCGCAGCATGAAGGAAGTGAAGACGACATTCTTCAAAAACTTAGAGAACAAACCACATCAGGTAAGCCAGTTGAATTGTTTTCATTAATATTACTCAGAAGATCATATAGTGAAATTTTTTATTTGCAGTTGCTCTTGCCACTGTTTTTTCTTCATTTCCAGAGCAGTGTTCTTTTTTAGTTGAACATTATTTTTTAAAGTGAAATTTGCAGATGCCATCACAATCATTTAATAAAATAACAACCCGGTATTTAGTCAGCAGCCGATTGCCCATTTTATCTTCTAAATAATGTCACAAGTCATCCAATTTGTAACCCTATACTCCAGTTGCAGTAATGAATTTGGGTCCTAGATGATGTACTTAACACAAAATGAATAATGTACACAACATTCCTTTCAAGATCAACTAATGCATAAGTAAAAAAATGTGTATTCAGTCCTAGAAATTCCTGGCAAATTACCCCTTCTGTCATGCCAACAGTGGCTTCTGACATATACCGCAGCCTGCAGACTGTAAAGCCTCCATTGTTTTGTTATCATAGAGCATAGATGAAATCATGAAATAGGATGTCTGACACAGAAGTCGCCACCATTTGATAATAAAGTTTAGCATATATAGTTCTGAGAAGAGAAGGTTCATTAGACTTGTGATTGCAGTCTATGTGTAGTTAATCTGATGAAGGCAACTGAAAGTTGCCAAAACAACACAACAAAAACGAAGGTAAATTTACTGTGAACAAATTATAAAAACTATCAATCTATTGGATAACAATGTTTGCAGAAGCAAGCTGAAAGGTATATCAGAGATACAGTACATTTTGATACCCTGCACAAAGAGTAACTTCCAGTTTGTAAAAAAAAAATTTGTAATGCTATTTAGTGTTGAAAATAATTTCAAAATGCAAAGAAAATTAGAAGACAATGTTGTTTATAATATTTACTCACAAAAATCTGGTCACAGAAGCAATGAACCATGAATTGCTGCAATACATACAAGCAGAACGGGTTGAAACCAGGCATATCACCCACTATATAATAATGTATATTATTATTATATACCTGAGAGAGATTCAGAATAAGTCACCTCTAAGCAGAGTTGTCCCAATCACTGTGTCCATCGTCACACCTGACTTGGCTTACCAATGTTCCTGCCTCTATCTCCCATGTATCTATCCCTGTGTCACCTAATATTAGCCTGCCTGGTGTTGATTGACAGGTCATTAACTTCCATGTGTTTGAGTTGATTGACTTGTTTGGTAAACACTGATTTTCTGTGACTGGATTCCCCCTGGACTGGAACATATTCCTGTCTGACATTGATTAATTGCCCTGTCTTTTGGCTACATTTGGGGTCCAAGTGAGATGGGTTGGGCCATACGTTTTGGAATCTCTTGACTCCTCTGCATTCCATTTCAAGTATGCTGCTCTTTGCAGTGTGAGGAAAGGTAACTATTTTATAAATTTATTAAAATTATTTATGTGAGTGGATAGTATGAAGTCTGTCGTAGTTGATGGTGACATCATGTAGTGATTCTCTTTAATGTTGTTATCTTTGGTGTAAGATGAGTCCTATATGTGTGCTGACATTTTTGCTGCAAATGTCACGGAGGTCTGTAAATGACAGGAGGTCTGTTATTATATGAAAAAATGTTGCAACGTTCATCATAGTCATGTTGATATTTCTCTTCAAAACAAATGGGGCGTAGGTGCATGCATGTTAGAATTATGGAATTCTTAGTAGAATAATATTCTATTCATTTTTATGTCAACCCCCCCAATGACTGACAAATTTGTAATGTAACATGAAGTTCTGCAACAAGATCGTTCATTCGTACTTTATTTTATAAATTGCAATTCTGATACATTTGACAATTATTTGACAAGTGCACAGTTTTACTTTATTTTCTCTGAATGTCTAGATGAGGTGACTTTTGCGCCATGTTAGGGCTGGTCACATTTTAGAATGATTATAAAATAATAATGAGAAAGGTATACATTCTGTTCTAAAAATTGCTGCACTGAAATTCACTGATAGTAACATTTTGGGAGGAGCACTGTCCTAACAAAGCTACAGTTAGGAACATTGTCCTGACAAAGCTACAGTTAGGAACATTGTCCTGACAGAGCTACAGTTAGGAACATTGTCCTGACAGAGCTACAGTTAGGAACATTGTCCTGACAGAGCTACAGTTAGGAACATTGTCCTGACAGAGCTACTGTTAGGAACATTGTCCTGACAGAGCTACAGTTAGGAACATTGTCCTAACAGAGCTACAGTTAGGAACATTGTCCTAGCAGAGCTACAGTTAGGAACATTGTCCTGACAGAGCTACAGTTAGGAACATTGTCCTGACAGAGCTACTGTTAGGAACATTGTCCTGACAGAGCTACAGTTAGGAACATTGTCCTAACAGAGCTACAGTTAGGAACATTGTCCTGACAGAGCTACAGTTACGGTGTACATTCAGCTGAGCTGTTCTAAAGTTGGGGCACAGGTTGTTGGTATATTAAAGTTTGCCTTGTTGAGGGTTGGGGATCACCTGATGCCCCCACACCCATCTTCTCATGTCCAGGGACATACATTCCTTAAGCATGATGCAGCCAGTCCCTGGAATTTGTGTGGTTTATGTAGTAATCAGTGACTAGCCCATGTGGCCATTTAAAGAACATTCTGTCAGACTGTGGATGATGGATTGCCTGCTGATTGATTGGATCTAATGTGTTTTGTTTCAGTGGCTGGCTAGTTCTTTTTCCTGGAATCACACTGCCATTGTGTTGTCAGTCCTGGAATGTGTTTGATATAACTCAGCATGTATTGTCATGCATGGGGAATGGTGGTAATTTCAATCAAGTACACATAGAAAGTAAATTTTTTAGGTATAATTATAATTTGTATGGTCATTTTGAAGCTGTGTGCAAGTGTCAAAGTAGACTGTATACTAAGTGTTGAAAGTCAGTGTATTTATGATTATATTATATATTCTTCTTGTGTAGCCTCAGTTAAGCCACTGGCATCTCCTTGCAATCACTCTAGCCACTTTGACTCTATATAATTATATACAAACTTTTGATTACCAGGTGTATATGTGTGTGTGTGCGTGCGTGCGTGCATGCATGCGTGGCTGCGTGCGTGCGTGTGTGCGTGCGTGTGTGTAATTTGAGTGATTCTGAACAATATTCTTTGTTTAAAAGCTAACCTACGTTACACCTATATTTTAAATTTTAATGTAGGGGTTTCTACCATATTAGTCATCACAGCATATAAATGCAGGTTTTAATCAGCACAAACCTTACGCATTACCATTTCGCAATATTTAGAATAATTCATTATTGTGACTGATTGAGGCATATTTCCTATGTTTAAATTAACCATCTGGAAACAAATTCAGTAGTTGCTTATTCGCAGCATTTTATTAACTACTTTATAATCCATTTTACATTGATCATTACTTTTAGATTTTGTTTTCTTTATGATGTACATGTTGAAAGTTAAATATGCAAGGTATTAATTAAAATTAAGGATTAATTACCATTAATTTATTTCTACTTAAAGTAATATAATGAACACATAGATTTTTTTTTACGTGATTACTGGTTAGTGTGACGAAAGCAATTAGGACTAATGTAGATGTAGGAGCATTGTATCACATGGGGAAGACAGGTAACAGTGACCAGCTGTAGATAGCCACTGGTCAGACACAGGCCACAGAGTCAGTGACTATTCCTGGGAGCAGCTGTCCACTTACTGGCCACCCCCTGGGAATGTAAACACACCTGGCTGGACATCTTAAAACAAGAAGGTGGGGTGTCTATGTAAGTGGACATAATATGGACAGGTAATGTGTCTCACCCCCCAGAGGTCAGGTGCCAGTCACAAGGTAATTAATAGAAGGGATAATCTGCAAGGAATTTCTAGGACCGCCAAGAATTTATATGACTAAGTTCACATAAAAAATGCATTATTTGATTTGAAGTGGTTTTGTGTATGTTATGAATTGGGTTTAATACATCATCTAGGACCCAATTTCATTATTGCAACTGGACTATAGGGTTACAAATTGGACGACCTGTGATGTTATGTAGAAGATAAAACAAGGAATCAACTGCTTACTAAATGCCGAACTGTTGTTTTGTTGTGATGGCATCTGGACATATATACACACAGACAAGGGAACTATCGCTGACATACATACATGTACGCTGTATAAACTTTGGAATGTTTTTCATATTGATATTTGCAAAAGGGTGGGACAAGGCACAACTAGTATTAAGTTGTCGCTGTTCAAACCAGTCCCACTTGCCAGACATGAGTAAAAAACTAGTCCCAGTAATATACGTGTGTCTAACTAAATGAGTTGCATGTTCAATATTATGAAATAGGGTGGACCTGAATTTTAAAGTTATCTTATTATTGACCAATCTGAAACAAAAGGTTGAATAAAGTCGACACTAAAAGTTTTCATATGTATAAATAACTGGATAAAAAAGATAACTGGACAAGAAAAAAATGGACCCAGGTGACTGGGTTAGTGAGCTAGTGTTATTGAGTGAGTGGGTGAGTTTCATAATTTCCTGTAATGTTGGCATTCATTGCAGTATTTTCCTTAATCATTAATGTAAGTATCAATTACAGTATTTCTTCTAGTGTAAGCATAGATTAAAGTATTTATTCTAGTCATACAAGCATCCATTAGGTTTACATTATTTATCCTAGTGTAAGTATCGATTATAGTATTGATCCTATTGTAAGTTTTCATTACAGTATTTATCCTAGATTAAGTATTGATTATAGTATTTATTCTAGTGTAAGTATTGATTATATTGTTTATCCTAGTGTAAGTATATATAGTATTTATCCTATTGTAAGTATCCATTACAGTATTATCCTAATGTAATCATCCATTACAGTATCCAAGCATCTGTATGTACAGTTAATTTGAGAAAACTGCACACCAAAATGTACTGTATAAAATGTAAGTTATGCCCTTGAAGCTCCCTGTAGTTCACCCAAGGCGACTGTCTGCCTACTTGACAGATGGGAACTGTAGTAGGGTTCAGTTGCCCCAGGAAGGGTCACTCTTCCCTGTAATTCCTATCTTCTGTGAACATTGGGATAGGTTAAAGGAAAAACTGCCAGAAAAGGCAGACAACTTGAGACTACCTGAGAGACTGAAGGTGTCTTCTTCTTCTCTCAGGTAGTCTGGGCTAAGAGCGTTGTCCTGCGGTGTGTGTGTGTGCGTGTGCGTGTGTGTAGTTTTGATTTCAACTTGGGGTTTAATTTAAAGATGTTGCACCAGTATTGGGGCAACGATAGTTGTTGGGGTTAAAACTATATTAAATATATATATTTATATGTATATATACATACATACACACACACACACATATGTACAGGATCTGAAGTTATTTATGGAGTGGTGAGGATTGGCTGCAGATTGCGGAGACTGGGGCCTAGTCGACTCTGAAAGGACTCCAGTGAAGGGGTTGAGGAGATAGACTTTGGGAGGTGGTTCCACTCAGACATTATACGGGGGAAGAAAGAGTGAAAGAGAGCAGTGTCTGGGGAGGTGACATGCAGTGGTCATTTGTACAAACATAAAGAAGGCTTGGAGTGCCCCAGAAGTAAGCTAATTATGGGTCATTCCGTGTCAAATCAACCAATTTTCAGGAAATTTTAATTTGCTTAAATTTTAACCAATGAATAAGTAGCTATACCTGATCACTTCTGCAAAAGAACTAAGCATTTACATGTAAATTGTGTTTGTAGTGCCCTATAATGTGTACAGGGTGTAAGCATAAAAAACAGCCATTATTTTTATCTGTTTTCAGGTGCTTCTAACTTGATATGTAGACATATTGGTGCAGATTATATATACAATAATAATGATAGGACAAATGACAGTGGGTATACCTGGTGTACGAAAATGGAAAAGAACATTAAAAAAAATTTCTGAGAAGGATTTCAGCAGTCTGTATTTCATTGTTGTAAACTTCTCAAGCTCCTGAAAGCAGATAAAAATAATGTTTTTGGGTGCTTACCCTCTGTTCACGTTATAGCATGCTACAGACACAATTTGCATGCAAATCATTAGTTTTTTGCAGAAGTGCTATAGATATAGCTATTTATTCATTGGTTAAAACTTGAGCAAATTCTGATACATGAACTTTTTGACCATTGGTTGATTTGACAAGGAATGATCCTAATGAGACAATTGCTGTAATGTAGTGAAATGATCCTAATGAGACAATTGCTGTAATGTGGTGAAATGATCCTAATGAGACAATTGCTGTAATGTAGTGAAATGCAGAATATCTTGGTATATATTCAAAAAGTGAAACCACATATGGTATTTAAATCACAAAAAAATCTGATATTAGGTGTTCACTAAGAGTGTGCAACTGTTGAGAAAAACCCTTATAGGGTGAGCTTGGGCTGGAGCAAATGTCTGAACTCTCCACGACACTGCGCAGAGCTGGAAAGTAATCGTGCTGCTGTTTTAAGCATGATCTATTGGTGATTGACATTGTGTAAATGTGTTACACCACAAGACAGAATGTGTATTTTCTCTGCATAATAGAGTCTTGTTTACCCCGGGTATGAAGTATGAGACAGTTATGGCTATTTGGGTGACAGTTGGCTTGTTTTGGTCTGGTCTACTCTATAGAGTAAGCAGCTGCAGCAACGCTTTCTTTCATTTGGAGAGGTTGACATTGATCAATATAAATTAGTCAGTATGGACATTTTCAGGATATTAACAGTATATGTTGCTACGATCTCGCAATGGGGGGTAAACTTAGTGACCCATTAGTTTACCATTCCACCATGTAACGCATAGAAAAAAATCAAACATTTACGCCAAAGGGTGGCCATGGCCTAATGCCCCCCCAAATACTCCACCGTGTTCGTTTATTTAAACAATTCAAAAGTGGTGTCAAAACAATGTGTGACAATCAATTCAGTTAATAGTAATACAAAACTGTACATTAGCAATGGCATGTTTCTTTAAGTTTGCAGGATTGCACGATGTTGAATGAATAAAAATTGCATATTCTGCATGCAAAGTTATTGAACCAGTTTCTGAAACTGCTCTTTGAGAATCTATACTTTATATATGATCTACACTGACCTGTTACAAGACGTGCACACTGTCCTCTTGTTGTTTATATATGATCTACACTGACCTGTTAAAGACATGCACACTGTCCTCGTGTTGTTTATTTATGATCTACACTGACCTGTTAAAGACATGCACACTGTCCTCTTGTTGTTTATGTATGATCTACATTGACCGGTTAAAGACATGCACACTGTCCTCTTGTTGTTTATATATGATCTACACTGACCTGTTAAAGATGTGCACACTGTCCTCTTGTTGTTTATGTACGATCTACACTGACCTGTTAAAGACATGCACACTGTCCTCTTGTTGTTTATGTATGATCTACACTGACCTGTTAAAGACGTGCACACTGTCCTCTTGTTGTTTATGTATGATCTACACTGACCTGTTAAAGACGTGCACACTGTCCTCTTGTTGTTTATGTATGATCTACACTGACCTGTTAAAGACGTGCACACTGTCCTCTTGTTGTTTATGTATGATCTACACTGACCTGTTACAAGACATGCACACTGTCCTCTTGTTGTTTATGTATGATCTACACTGACCTGTTAAAGACATGCACACTGTCCTCTTGTTGTTTATATATGATCTACACTGACCTGTTAAAGATGTGCACACTGTCCTCTTGTTGTTTATCTATGATCTACACTGACCTGTTAAAGACGTGCACACTGTCCTCTTGTTGTTTATTTATGATCTACACTGACCTGTTAAAGACGTGCACACTGTCCTCTTGTTGTTTATGTATGATCTACACTGACCTGTTACAAGACGTGCACACTGTCCTCTTGTTGTTTATGTATGATCTACACTGACCTGTTAAAGACGTGCACACTGTCCTCTTGTTGTTTATGTATGATCTACACTGACCTGTTAAAGACGTGCACACTGTCCTCTTGTTGTTTATGTATGATCTACACTGACCTGTTAAAGACATGCACACTGTCCTCTTGTTGTTTATGTATGATCTACACTGACCTGTTAAAGACGTGCACACTGTCCTCTTGTTGTTTATGTATGATCTACACTGACCTGTTAAAGACATGCACACTGTCCTCTTGTTGTTTATGTATGATCTACACTGACCTGTTAAAGACGTGCACACTGTCCTCTTGTTGTTTATGTATGATCTACACTGACCTGTTAAAGACATGCACACTGTCCTCTTGTTGTTTATGTATGATCTACACTGACCTGTTACAAGACGTGCACACTGTCCTCTTGTTGTTTATGTATGATCTACACTGACCTGTTAAAGACGTGCACACTGTCCTCTTGCTGCTCCACCTTCCGTGTGTTTGACGACAACAGTCGTTATTAATGTCTTCATTGCTTATTTCAATATTTATAAGAACTTAAGTCTGACCTATTAATATCTTGATATGTGTTGCTGTCTAACCACATTGTAGGCAACTGACGTATCTCACTTGGGATTAGTGTTGTTGCACGTCTTTCTTTCCAGCTCATCTAGATGTACTGCTTGTTATGTTGTATATGGGGATGTTATTGTTTATGCCGAGGTATGATCACATTGTTATTGTTTATGCCGAGGTATGATCACATTGTTCTCCTGTCATGTTACCTTTGTCCTAATTAACAAAACAGTGGGAATTTCTTTTGAGGCTGTTATTGTGTAGTAGTCAGAAATGTAAGTTGATCAAAATAATAATTGGTAAGTTTAACTAAAATTTAATGTTCTTATTATTTTTTATGTTTTGAGTACTTTCAAGTACTCTGGGTATTGTGTATTTATCTCATACACCATTGTATGGTATTAGAGAATAACATTTGAACTTGATTGTTCCTCGTAAGTCATTGTCTTTGACAGGTGTACCTAGTGTAGTGTCCTCCGTTGTCTTTGACAGGTGTACCTAGTGTAGTGTCCTCCGTTGTCTTTGACAGGTGTACCTAGTGTAGTGTCCTCCGTTGTCTTTGACAGGTGTACCTAGTGTAGTGTCCTCCTTTGTCTTTGACAGGTGTACCTAGTGTAGTGTCCTCCGTTTTATATTGTACAGCTGTGTTCCCATGTCATGGTGTAAGCATTTACATTTCCCCTAATTAAATAACATTAAATAACCCTTAATTTTTAATTATGAGTTATTAGATATCTTCTAACTAACAAGATACTTTGATACTTTGTGGCTAAAATGGAAGTTGATTGTTTTGAACTTAATATGTTGATTTACAACATTTGATGATCATGTTGAGTAGATTATGCCATTAAATGCATGGTTAGTATTGATTCTGCCATCCATATAGCTGGTGCTTGCCTCCCCGTCCTACAGAAGTAGTTGACCCACATCAACCCTTGTGCTATATCAAGCAAGTGAAGACAGGTATCTGAAACCAAATCTACCAAAACTCTTACAAACCAGCTCAACTTCTCTTGTTTGAAATGGACCAGTGGCAACTGTTTATAGTTATGTGAAGTTATCCAGCCTGTTTGTGACATAAACATAAAAATTAGCCAAGCAAATTGGGTTACTGGAGAATATTCAGCCAACTTATATAATTAACACCACTGGTGAATTGTATCTACATATATATTGTTGCTGATGTTGTGATACATTTCTGGACATGTTCACCATTTGTAGTGTACAATACATCATGGATATAATGTTTATACTGTTGGGTATCATGCAATATTTGTTAATTAATACACAGGTTTTTTCTAACTCTCAAAACTATATATATATTTTTTACTGAAACTGGTTTGTGCTCCTGTTATGAGCCAATCAAATAGCGCTTTTGACCAAAATATAAGACAAGCAAAAAAAATTTTACCCTATTTATAACCTCTCAAAGCTAATAAATACAAGAATAGACTATCAAGATCAGGTATCCCCAATATTTGATTATTCCCCTTATCCCTTGTTTCCCCCAGGATCTGTACAAAGAGGGAGTTGAAGCATACAAAGACGAGGACTACTTGACGACCATTGAGCTCCTAGAGAGGGCGCTACAAACCTACTATGAGGAGGCAGAGAAGTGCGAGGCGCTGTGTGACAGCTCTGTGCGGAACAGGGCAGGGAACCTGGTGGCAGAGGACCTCTATGAGTTGCTGGCAGGTACGTCGTAATACAGGGTGTGGAGCCTTTTTGTTTAGTGTGACACGTTTAAAGTCCAATATATATATATATATATATATATATATATATATATATTTATATATATCAAATAAACAAATTGTTTACATAATGTAATGTAATCTTTGAAAAGAAATTGTTGAAAATTATTAAACTTGCTGGAAACCACACTAACTATATGCTATCATGCTTCACCAAATTTGCTTATACACAGAAATATACAGTTGTAACAATAAAGATACAAAACCTGATAATGTTATCATAAAGTCATGTTATGTAGTATAAACTTTATCTATTCTACCATCTTCACCGTCCAAATGTGTTTTGATGAAGCACAATTTTTTATATTTAATTTGACCTGAATTATATCTTTAAGAAACATTCAAACTAAGCAGATAATGGTCATATTATATTAACAACATGAGGAGGTTCATTAAAACACATCTTGGCAGTCAAGATGTTATAACAGATATTGTTTATATATAACATTATTTTATGATTTAAAAACTATCCAATTTTGTACGTTTAATAACGTGCAATTTGTTAGTTTGTACTTAATAATTTTGTATAATACAATATTCTGTAGTAGATACTAGGTTGAACACCCAGCTCGATATCTAGTGGAATGCGCTTGTCTCCTTTACCCTTGAATGATTCCACCTTTTACACATGCTCGCCTTTGTGACTCAACAATGCAGGAATACGTAATAGTTTGTCATGTGCCAGCCAAATTACAATTAAACTGACACGCGTGAATGGAGACGTTGACATTGATACCACCTGCTGCAGGATACTTTGAAAGGTGTGACAAGGTTCACCGTTGACGCGTGTAATGCACTTCCACAAGATGGTGGTTTTTCACCAAATCTGTTGGTTTGACATATCTATATTAAGGTACTACGCGATGGTAAATCACTGTGATTTTATCTTTTCAGTATTTATTGTATTACAAACAAAACAAATAGTTTTATTTCACGTAATAATACATATATACATAAAATTACTATTATATATAAAATATGAAAAATAATAGCAGATGGTGTATAATAATAAAAGACTACTGCCATGCCAACTAGAACCTATTAAAGCCATACTGATTACAACTTGATCACATAAAACTATTAAAACTTTTACATAACTGGGCTAGCTCTGATGTTGTAAAGTGTTTAGCCATTTTGGCTAAAGCCCCCGATTTTTTTGAGTCAAATACAAATTGCTTTAGCAACATTTTTTTGGGTACAAAAAACAACAAATGTTCATGTATTCTGCAGGCTTTTCCAAAAATGCTGGTGGCTAAATTGGCTCAAATGGATAATTTTTTTAGCCAAATCCGATGCCATGTGGCCCATGGCTCAAATGACCACCAGCAGCACTAGCCTAGCATAACATACATTGTAAACAATATTATTGACTTGAAAAACAAACAGTAATGATGTTTTAAAGAATTCAGTCAATATGATAATGAACTATTGCAAACTTGACACATGATAATGAGAGAACCCCGGCAGATGCATATTTTCTGTGCCTAAACAAACTTAATATTTTTGTACAATACTTGTTTCAATTTGTTGTTTCAATTTGTTATTGCTAACATTTATCACAACAATTACAGACAATAATTGTAAATGCTATCAAGATGCACCCCTGTTGAATACCCTGTATGGTGATGCCACAAGGGTAATCAATTGAACCAGGGATAAGGATATGGACCCAATTAGGTCATTCCCTGGATCACTTCCTCTCCTCAGCCTCCTAGAACCATTTACATCTTCAGTGGTGATTGCCATTTTCCCTCAATCTGTTCATCTGTTGTGTTTCAGATTACTGGACGCCTGTGTTGGCCTGTAGACTCCAGTGTCCAGTCAAACTGGCCACTGAGTTTGGACAACTCCTGCCAGACTACCTGTCTGAACAATACAACTACCTGCAGTTTGCCTACTACAAAGGTAATCTCAACAAGTGTCTGGGGAACGCTGCTACACAACCTTGAAACACACTGATCTGATGTTTCATTTTGTGAACAATATATGTCAGTGACTGGAAAAAATTATTGTGACTTTGAGTAGGATAATTTATCATTATAGAAACCTGTTAAACAAGAGCATAACAAGTTTAATTCTATTACTAAAAAACTGCATCTGAAAGTATTTATGGAAAAGACAGGGATCGCCATGGGATGAAGCAGTTCCATAGTCTTATGGGGAAAGTTACTTATTTCCAATTATGCAGAATTTGTACAGAGTAGATATAGTTATTAGTCATTAGGTGCTTTTCCCGGGATGTTTATTTTTTTGTGTTCTTACATCCAGTCATGGAGGAAGGAAGCACTCCAACTTCCAGATTATCTTCCCACAACCTTCCTGCTGTAATCTCCATCTCACAGCCAACATTGTTATTCATAAAGATACTCTTGCACATTTTTGGCCAACAGTGTTTAATTAAATACAGTATATACACCAGACAAGTTCATCTCTAGCACATTCATCCAGGAAGCCACCACTTTGTCTGTACTGATAAGTCCATCGATCTAGGATGCTAGTCGTTGGTCTGTGTATCGTCTCATGGCATCTGGAAACATGTTGGTTGGTTTATCTTGGCACAGGATGTAGAGAAATCTCTGCGCCACGGCATTAATCCAGTAATTTAGTGCCTTGTTTTATTGAACCTGTACAGAAAATCTAATGTTTATTTGCATGTGGAAAATCAATCTGTAGAAGTCAGTTTCTTTGTGGATTTTCTTTTATTTAGTATACACAGATTTGTAATTATGTTAAAATTAATTAGTTCATATATGCATTATGGAGGATGCCAGCTTAATGTAGAAGCAGACGTAACAATAGCAGGTGTCCTTTAACTGTCTATTCAAACCAGCAGTCTTTAGGGATGATGACACAGTTGCCCCCTCCATATCCACTACCCCTACATTACCCCAGAATTACCCCTGCGTCAGTCCACTAAAACCATGGACCAGCTGAAACGTATGATCATGTGAAAGCGTGTGCATCATGGTCATCTGCTTCCAGTGTCTGATCTTCCCACAAGAGTTTTGTATTTGTGCATTGAGACGCTCAACAAAATGAGCAGTTATTTGCATTTAAGTTGTGTGAGCTAAACATGCATTAAGACATTAATACTTTAATTGCTGTGATCAAGGGCAATTAAGGAAGCTTGCTACTTTCAGACTGGTGCTTTAAGCTGAGTGCCATTCATAGCTCATCAACACAAAGAACCCTGGTAAGCTCCAAGGTGTTAATTTGCCAGATGGTGGCTCTGCTGAGGCAGTTGCCATGGTGATAGAGGAGAGGCCTGATGCCATTTTATGGCAACTTCTGAAGAACTTCTGAACTATCTGAAGTTGCTACTGTCTTTCTACCAGGTTCCCTCTCTACCCCTGGTCCCCTGCAGGCCTCTTCAAAATAGTAATGTCTGGTAATAGGAAAACAAAATTATTCACTTGTAGTTTTTGAATAGGCAAATTTTATTGATTGTTTAAGTAAACACAATACGCTTACTTAGCACTTTAGTTAACAAGTGTATTCACATAAATGTTACTTGAAGGAAAGTTAATTAATTATAATAGGTGCATAGAAAGAAAAAAAACACTTAAAAATGTGTGGGAATTTTTTGTCTAACCATGTGTCTGTACTGCTGATCACGATTGTAGAAATCTGTTGTTAGTTATTGGCACAGTTAGTAGGAGGAATGTGTCGTATTATGTTTCAGTCATAGTGTAATAAACTAGTGATGTTTATGGTTAACAATGACCTTTAGGTTAATATGCTAGTGATATACAAATAGTGAACCACAAGGAGCTGACATTTTGTCTGGTTTTCATAACTTTGACTATCTCGTGGTATTTGGTTCACTGACAAGTACTGTACACAAAACTTGTCAGCTTCGGCTCTGTATTTTAAAAATGTTTATATACTTAAAATCTAATTTAAGAGTTTTAGCAGATCTTACAACTGTTTTAGCCGAACTACTGGTTGTTGACGTTTTATAGTACAGTTAGTTACAATTTGACAATAGGCATATGGTTTTACGGAATAATATGGAAATATGTTTTTCGCTGTAGATTTTTTAATGTGGTGTAAAAAAATTAGGTCCCTTATTTCCAAGTTGGTGCCCGTCTCAGCCATGGGTTGTGGGTGAAATATGGTGTATAGAAATATTGCATAAGTTGCTGCCTTCAGCAGTTTCCTGTAACTTATATCATAGAGGTGTATGTGGCATGTGGATCTGTGTATGTGTAGGTGTGTAGCTGACTGGTCAGACAGGAAGCCCCTCTAAGCCACTAGACAGAAGGCTGTGTGTTTAGGTGTTAAATTGGCTGTTTGTAACTGTTCAGTGGTGTTCCTGCAATGTCCCTGCAATGTTCCTAGGTGTTGTTTTTGTCAGCTCACAAAGGCCAGTTATGGAACAGAGTCTTTTGATGTCTGGAGAGTGGTCACTAACAAAGGGTGGCATCTGGTCAAGCCATTGAGGTCACCTTTATTGAAGGCAATATGCCAGAGACACCCTGTGTCTGACTGGGCAGTTTACAACCTTGAAGTGAGAAGCAGTGGGCAGTCTGTAGTGTCACTCCTCTAGGTTCTGTTGTTCTTGTCCAAGCCTGGGGGTTTATTGGGTGTGGTAGGGACAAAAGGGTTGGATCTGGTTGAAAAGGTTCACCCCTTAAAAGGGGTACTTCAAATGGCCTACTAGGAGGGATATCTGTGTATCAAGGGTGATATGATAATGTGCATGCAATACACATGAAAAACAATATGTCAGTGAGATGATTGATAGTTTATTCAAGTACCTAAAGAAGGAGCTTATTAAGTCATTAAATGTTTTTTGTATGGTTTTGGTTTGTTAACAGAAAGCAAGAGATATATACAAACACTATGATATGTTAATTGTAAAGTTACATAATTTTTTATAGAATTATATTAATAGTTATGCACATGCATTCATACATGCACGCACGCACGCACGCACGCACGCATGCATGCATGCACAATATATATAATATATAGTGTGTGTGTTTGTGTATGTATGTATGTATATATATATATATATATATTTATACACATAATAGATATATATATATATATATGTATTATATATATATATATATATATATATATATATATATATATATATATATATATATATGTATATATTTATATATATATATTTATATATATATATTTATATATATATATATATATATATATATATATATATATATATATATATGTATTTATATATATACACATATATATATATATATATATATATATATATGTATATATATATATATATACATATATGTATATATTAATAAATATACACATATGTATATATATAGTTTATATATTATATTATGTACATATATTATGTGTATATATATATTATGAATGTGACATGATATATCTACAAAGTAATCATGAGATGAAGTCATGCACATGACTGAGTTACACTTGCAGCATTAAAGGTTACTGAGGGGCTTAATTAAAATCTAAATAAAGACAAACTCATAAATGGCCAAGTAAGAGATCGTTTACTGTTATCTTCCAAAACAAACAGTTGTAAAGTGAAGGACCACTTTGATCTGCTGGTAGAGGGGCAATAAATTGTTGTACATGTGAGCAGGCCTTTTAGAAGTAACAAGGTTACATGTTATTGCAAGTCCACTAACCCAGCAGTAACAGCCACAACAGTGGCGCGTTTGTTGAAAGTAGGAAGGTCATGAATTTGTAGTTTTGTGATTCCCAAAATAAAATATATCCTTAATTTTTCTTTTCCATATTATTAAGCAGTTTCTCTGTTTACATTATTTAGTAATATTGATTTATTTAGAGCCCACCGAAACTGTGATTATGTATTAAATATGAATGTTTTAGTAATATTAAAACCAATTTAATTCACAGTGTTAAATGGTAAAAGGATCTTACATTTGGGAGTTTTATATGCAATAAATCATTATGTAAAAGTTGAAACATGATCTACACCACCTTTTTTGGTAAACTTAATATATTTGTTTTTCTAAACTCTGTATCCTGATGTTTCAGTGGGCGACCAGAAGAAAGCGGCCGAGAATGTAGGATCATTTCTCCTTTACAAACCCAAGGATACTGTCATGTTGGAAAACAAAGCCTTCTATCTGTCACAACCAGGAGTAACTCAAGATTTTTTCCAACCAAGCAAGGTCACATTTCACAATTTCATAAAGTTTAGAAGTTCACAGTTTTAGATATTAACATATGTACATTTTAATGGTGATCACATATTCTGTTGTAACTGGAATGTTCATAATGTTTTCTATTGCAGCAGTGTTATAATTTCTGTTCATTTAAGAATTTGTATGGCATAATTTAAGTATCGACTAAATGGCACTGCAAACCAATTAAATAGATGTTTTCTAGAATTAGTACAATAATAAAAAGTATATTTTGATTTATAGCCAGAAAGGTTGAATGTATGTGAAGTAATATCTGGAACCAACTATGGTAGGTGGATTTGTGTAATGGAACAGTCATAAAATGGCATTGTGAGCAATGTAACTTGTACAGAACACCAAACTGACTCCACCTAGTCTCAAACATCGTATTGTAGTTGTACTGCAGAACGACCCACCCGAGGGCACCACCACTATGTTGTGTATGTTAGCAACAAGATGACGCCACTGTAGTATCATTGTTGGTTGTAAGCTGTCAACAAGATGGCGCCACTGTAGTAACTGCTAAATCGTTGTTGGTTTCATTTTGATTAATATTTGACAAGAGGGCAACACCGTTGTGCACGACGAAGGCCATGGATTATAGGCTGCTCTTCATTGTCTTACTATAGAGACAGGAGTTTCTCATTTAATAAAGTTGCATATTTTTTTTGATATGAGGATAATGTGTGTGATCCAATGTTATTCCATGGTAGTTCATATTTTCCCCATTAGGTGGCAGCCATGTACTACAAGCAGCATGAAGCTAATGCTCAGATGATGAAGTACATTAAAAGTAGGACCACAGCAGCTGCAAAGGTTTGTAGCACCGTATCACCATCTTGATGACCCACTCAGCACATCCTACATGAGGAAGAAGTTGGACATTTTTTGTTTCCATTAAAAAGGCCCATTTTAGAATTAGGAAAACTTGTGAATATGTTGGATGTCTATATGTACAAAGCCTGAATACAAACCTTAGTTCCATTCTGCTGTCTGCATGCACTGGAGGAAGTCAAATACCCCACACATGGGGGTAAATATGTCACCTGACATTGATTCACAGAGTTGATGGTGCCTGCTACTAACATAATAAACTTGTGCATTAGCTGAGGACATGGCTGTTTGGAGGATAACATATAAGATAGTGGAATTATTGCATGGACCTAGCATTCATTTTAAGTATGTAGCATTGACAATAATTATTAAGTTAGTGTTGTTGTATTCTCATTTCTGAAATATTGGTTTCGTATTCAGGGTGACCTTGAAGATTCAGACACGCCAATGACAAATGTAGCCCCACTGGACCCAGCACTGTTTGGGCCACGAGACGGACTGTATCACGAGAAAATTACAGACTTGAAACGTCAAATGAGGGCGAAGATAGCGGCAGAGGAACGGGAGCTGAATGGAGTTCATCGGGTCGCCGTCGACAACCTGCTCACTCAGCCCGAGTGTGAGGCACTCATGGAGTTAGCTGGGGCAAGTTTATTTTACATAAATCAGTTTTCATAGAGAATGTGAATAAACCCTTGTATCAATGTGAATAAACCCTTGTATCATAGAAAACCCTTGTATCAGAGAAAACAGTAGTATTTAATAATTGTGACAAATGCAAAGCCAAGATTGTTAATGACAAACACATCGCAGAAATAGGAATATCCACTTTATTGCATAGCACTGTTACTTTTATTGATGTCAGCAGAAGTGACATTGACTATATATGCAATTTACAATGCCTGCATTTGACTGCTCAACCTTTAACATTATCTCCCAATTAATATAATATGTAAATATCATGCCAATATTATGACTTGCTATGAATAATAGTGCATTACAATAAATGCATCCAGTGGTAATAATACTTTAGCGACAATTTCCTTAAGGTGGCCGATTACCCTGAAATAAAAGTAATGAAACTTTAAATTTGAAAAGCTGTTTGAAATCTATTAGACCCAATGGCCCAAAAAGGCCAAAAAAGTTTACATTTTTGAAATATCTGATATAGTTGCAGCTACATCACCAGCAAAATTAGCATAATAATGTACTCTGATCGTAATCGGTCGTAACACAAGATTTGTCTACTATTCAAATATAAAACTTGCAGGAATATTGCAATTTTTTATGTTCGTATTATATATATATGTCAAACTCGCAAAACAAAAATGGTATTATGTAATTTATTAAGTCACAGAAAAACCACATTTTAGCTCAATTTTGACCACACTGAGTAATGGCATTTTAGTAAGTCTCTACACAGAAAGAAATCGTGAAGTGCTGGACAGATGTTAAGGTTTTGTTATCTTGAAATCATCACACTCCAAACAAAAAGTTATCCCGCTTATCCGTGAGAGGTACCATATGTGTATAGCGTTTAATTTAATCGGTTCTTATTAATGTTCTTTTGCCAATAAATGTATCATTTGTGTTTACTGTTGGTATTGGATGTAGTTTCGATTGACAATATATCTTTTGTGTTGATGGAACAAGTCCTATGACCACCATTTTTTTAACTGTGCATAGACCTTTTTTGGGTAAACAACATTAAAATTTCAGGATGGTGTTCTGTCACATTTATTTTGGATATTTTTTGGCAATTTAGGAGTAATTTAGGAGAAAACGCCATTGGGCAGAATAGTGACTTTCAGCTGCAACATAAATTAAATGTGACAGAACACCATCCTGAAATTTTAATATGTTGTTTGTGTGTTCAGTTAAAAAATGGCGGTCATAGGACTTGTCCCACATTCTCATTTTCTGTGCTGAAATTCATAAAATATAGAAAAAGTACAAATTTAGGGCTTAATTATTCTGAAAGTATAACAAATAGAAGCCTATTAAACTAATAGGTTATTGCCAGTATCACTGACAAAAGACAGTAGCAATTTGGACATTGTACTGTAACACAACAAAGAAATACAGACTGCTGAAATCCTTCTCGGAAATAAAAAATTACTTCTTTTCCATTTTTGTGCATCCGGTATACCAGTTGTCTTTTGCGTAGATAATCTGTACCAATATGTCTGTATATTCAGCAAATTTCAAATATGTAATTTGTAAACTTCTCAAGTTAGAAGCATTTGAAAACAGATAAAAATAACGGGTTTGTTTGGCCGCTTACCCTGTTCACATTATTGGGCATTACAGCTCAGGTATATCTACTTATTCATTGGTTAAAATTTAAGCAAATTCTGAAACATAATTTTTTTTATCATAGGTTGATTTGACACAGAATGACCCATGTATGCAATACATTCACTTTTTAAAATGGTTTCCTTACTTCTGTCTGTTGTCATCAATAATACACAACTATGAATGTAAGAACTTTGATTTTGTACTTGGTCATGCAGAGGGGCGCATTGTCTGGAGATGGGTACAAAGGGGCAGAGAGGCAGAGGAGCTCACCCCACACCGACTACGAGATGTTTGAGGGTCTGACAATCCAGAGGGCTGCTGAGGTAGGAGGTGCCATTAAGGTCCTCATGTTTGTGGCATGACGACTATTTTAATAAAACTGGACATTGCACCATCTATCTTGAAGCTTTTTTGTTAATCTGAGATGTTATGCCTACCAACTTTAAATGCAATAGCTCTTGTATGGTCGTCATTTAGCAGCTGGTTTAGAAGGTGTTTGTGGCATCTTGGTGGAATGTTAGTGTGAAGAACATGTTGATCATAATTTTATGATGCTTGCGGCAGCAGAGACTGCCATGATCGGTGACACCCAACCAACATATCCACAACACCAGTGCAGCAAAGTTCAACACTACACAGTTTCACACTTTTTACCTAGCAGTGGTACAAATAAAACGAAGAGTCACTGTTGATCAGCTCGTCAGATTGGGGACGATCAGTGAGTCAGCGGCTCGACTGTATCTGAAGGCAAGCGAGTTGGCCCGCAGCTTCCTGGCGACCTACTACAATGTGAGACAGCCCCTTTACTTCCACTTTACACACCTTGTGTGTCGCACAGCTCTACAAGGTATGTGTGTGTGAGTTGTCCAGGGCTCATCTCAGTAGTAACCAAAGGGTGCCATTAACCCACAGTTATCTTTGTAGGAACACTGTATACACGCATTCACCCCCATTTTTTTCAGCAGTCTTCAGTGACAATGATCAATCTTCAGGATCCATGTTGTAATTTCCTGTCAACCGATGACAAGACTCGGGACAGCAGAAGATTCCAAGTCATCTGCCTTCGTCTTTCTTCCAAGGTGCAGGCCCAGTTATTACTGTTTACTTCTGTATTTGACATCATATAGAACTAGAACAGGATTAGTTCACTTCTCTCTCATTAAACATTTCATTGTTTGCTGCAGATAAGAACCAGAAGCAGCGTGAAGACTTGAGTCATCCCGTGCACTCTGACAACTGCTTCATTCAGGCTGACGGCTCATGTCTCAAGCAGAGACCAGCATATGTCTGGCGTGATATCACGTGAGTGGTGTATGGCAACGCTCCGATTTCTGTTGACTTTTATAGAAGCAAATGAGCAAATCTAATGCTGCCATATTTTTATATAGCACTTATTACTTTGTTTTTCCTCATAGCCGAACTGCATGTTTTATCACCTGTCAGAATTTGTGTTCTGTTAAATTCCATGGCTATAACGTAAAAATACTTGGTCACTCATTGATTGATATGTAGATAAGCAATTACTCATTGGGTTATATCTAGGTAAAATGTCTCTCGTTGGTTATTATGTAGGTCAGCAACCCAAGTAAGGGTGTACCAAACCTGCCATTAGGAATGCATTTCATGTTTAATTGTAAAAGTTTTGTGCTGTTATGGAAGTCACCAAATACTGCGTCATTGGTTTGTTTGTGTTGTTTGTCCTGCAGCGGTCTCATATATCTGAATGACGATTTTGAGGGTGGAGACTTTTTCTGGGCACACCGTAATCAGAGTATCCAGGTAGGAACATCACCACTTGTATCATTTTACTAGGCGAGCGCACATTGCACTTTTGTATATGAGCTCAAAAGGTCGTCTCAAAAAGTGTTGCGGATTATTAAAATTTTAAGATTTGTTTTTAATTAGTTTTCAGTTTAGATGTGTGCTTCCATCATTGGTCTAGGTGAAGGATATGATGAAAAGATACTTATTCAAGACAGTACAAAGTTATTAGGCGATTTGTATTTATTGAATGCATGAAACTTTATTAGCCATGTTATCAAATTATCACTCCCACTTATGTGCACCACCAGGGCGTACATTTACATTTCTTTTCTAAATGTAATTTTTTTTTACAGCTAATTTTTTTTCCTTTTCAACAAATGCAAACTAAATATTATTATGCCTTTTTATGTTTTTCTTGAATTACGCTTTACTATGACAACAACAAGTAATGTTACAATTAACATTTTCAAAAAAATTATATAAAACTATCTGTTACACACATTCTGTCCACACTTCACACTTTGGTAGAGCAATATATTGGCTACAAGATCCAAGCAGCAGCAGAAAGGCGTTGCTATTTTGTTTTTATTGCAAGCGTACAACACCTGGTCCTTTCATGCATAATATTTTTGAAGGCCAAAAAACTGTTTTCTGTTTTCAAATCATTCTCACAGGCGAACAACACAACCAACAAATGAGATATCTGGTGCTATCTCTTTAGTATGTGCACAATCATTCAATGGGATCTGGTGCTATCTTTTTATTATGTTCGCAATCATTCAATGAAATATCTGGTGTTATCTTTTTATTATGTTTACAATCATTCAATGAGATATCTGGTGTCATCTCTTTATATTCACAGTCGTTTAATGAGATATCTGGTGTTATCTCTTTATTATGTTTACAATAATTCAATGAGATATCTGGTGTTATCTTTATATTATGTTCACAATCATTCAATGAGATATCTGGTGTTATCTCTATAGTATGTTCACAGTCATTCAATGAGATATCTGGTGTTATCTCTTTATTATGTTCATAACCATTCAATGAGATATCTGGTGTTATCTCTTTATTAGGTTCACAATCATTCAATGATATATCTGGTGTTATCTCTTTATTAGGTTCACAGTCATTCAATGAGATATCTGGTGTTATCTAATTATTATGTTCACAATCATTCAATGCGATATCTGGTGTTATCTCTTCGTTATGTTCACAATCATTCAATGGTATATCTGATGTTATCTCTTTATTATGTTCATAATCACTCAATGAGATATCTGGTGTTATCGCTTTCTTATGTTCACAATCATTCAATGAGATATCTGATGTTATTTCTTTATTATGTTCACAATCATTCAGTCGAAACCACTTATTTTATTCATTCCTATTCCAAAGTAATTGTAAAACGGTGAGGTGCTGTGTGGCGACCTTTTGAAAATTGCTCATATATATGTTTTCATGTATAACTGTTTTGAAATGTGCTTATATATGTTAATCGTTTATACATTTTGGCAAAAACATTGAGCCACTGAATTTCCTCTGTCAACAGCTGTCCATGCAAATTATTTTACTGTCAAGTTTAACCTTTGGCATCATCAAACTTTTATTATTGATCACTCCTTATCATCATCATACAATTCCTAATTTTAATCAAATTGCCACCCCAGAAAACCATCCGACCAAAGTGTGGTCGATTGGTGGGCTTTGAGGCGAGTGACTACCATGGTGTGAAAGCTGTCAAGAGAGGGCGCCGCTGTGCCGTGGCGATGTGGTACACATTCAGTCCAGAGTTTGAAGAGAAGACACACAGACAGGCATTCAGTCTTCTCGATGAACTACAACTGGAGACAGGGTAAGTACCTCAGGGTGGGGAATCTACTCTGGTGCTGTGGGAAGCCATCATTGCAGTCACGCAGCATTATGAACACGTCTCAAGTAATTATACTTCAAACAGCCCAATCTTGAGCTAACGATGGAGTTTGGACCAATAACTGTTAGCGTCTCTTCTAAAAGCCACAGGCAAAGTGGGGTGATAAAAATTGCCCAAGCTTCAAAAGGGCGGAGGTGGAATCAAACCACCATTCTCTCGATCAGCGGGTGCTCTAACCATTAGACCACTGCCCCCCTGAAACACAACCAGGAGGCAGTTAGTTGATCAAATAGAGTGTTGATCTTAAGTAGATTTAACCAGTCAGATTGTCATCCATGAACAAACAACTCTTAGATTTGCTTAAAATGATGAGTGTTGACGCAGTTTGACTCTTCAGATACATGCTAGATAGTAGTGATGCCATTTGTTATTGTTGGAAAAGTGACTCGATAAATGTTGCTTTTTGTAAATGGGCAGAAATTTGTTCACAAGTCTTGTGCCAATAACGCATTAGAAACTACATATTCGTATTAAAATATAAAACAACTTGGGTCATAGAACATTATAACGGATGTAAAGTCCTATAAGTCAATGTCTTAAGGTAGTTGGGGTGGCTATTCTATGTTTGTTTTGAATTGAGTAGTTTCAGTAACAGTTTTTAAGATAAACCAACCACAAATTGTAGTTGAAATAGTAAATAATACTCCAGATTAATAAAATGTTGAGCTTTTCATTTATTTGATGATGTTCCATTATTTTTTTTTTAATTTGTAAATATGAAAAAATACCCACAAAATGCAATCTTATGTAATTTTGAGAAAAACCCCAAACAAATAAATTATGTACATATACGTGTGACAGTGTCACTGATGATCCCACAAGTTATTTTGGGTAACATGAACAAATTACAGCGGCTACAGGACCTGAAAGATTTTTGCAGAATTTTTAATGACAACCAAAAGTGACAAACCCTCTACCATATGATGTATTTCAGCATCGTATAAGTTAGTAGTTTTTATAAAACATTGAATTAGGTAACATTTCCTGGTTGTTACTGATAACAGAAATGTCAATAGATACATGTATCATGCTTGAAATGTGACATTTTTAAATGGTTTTTTTACGTATTGTTGTCAAAACATAACAGCCATTTCTAATATTGACATGTCCCCTTAATTTTTTTACCACTAAGCCTCTGAACCTGCATTTGTACCATGTTGTGTCTATCAAGAAGATCAGATTACGCCAGTCCAGTGTTGGGCACATGGTCAGTTGTTTACACATGCACAAGTCATTTGATTGGCTCATTATCTGGCGGGGTCACCAGGTCACAGCTTCTGGCAGGTCCAGTTATGGCATCAGTAGCAGAATAAACTAACTTAACCGCAGATTAAGAACAAGCTAACTTAGGTAGGCATATATGCTGCAATGTACTGGAATCACAGTAACCAGACGATATGTTCCACGTTCACAGTGAACAAATTTATGCTCGCTCTAAGTACATACTAATTCGAAGCACACGTGGTCGTTGCTATGGAAACATCATCAGCGTTTCCAAGAAGTCAGGGATTTCCCAAAGGACTGGTTTTTTTAAAGAATGGATTGGCGAAATACAACGTTAGTGCCAGGTAATTATTTGTGGTGTTGCTACTCAGTTCAATATTTCCTAGCATGTTATGAGGAAAAAACACATTAGCCGCCCCAGCAACCTGAACAACAGTTGTTGGTCAGCATCCAACTAGTGAAGATGGCAGCACTTTAGTAAATGTGACATCACAAGATGGCAGCACTTTAGTGAATGTGACATCACAAGATGGCAGCAGTACAATTTATATTCAATGCATTTCTGCTTTGTCTTTTGGGAAAATGTGATACTTATTTTGCAAATGTTTAGCACTGAAGTTAATGTTCATTAGCTATAGACCACTAATAAATATTTTAAACAACTTATTTAGGTCTGTACATATATGGAACAAGTCTCTGGAGATGTTGTCACAAGAGAAAAGCTACAAAGTCACATTTACCGAGTCCACATTGAATGGCACTGAACGGTTTGTTGCTGATGACGTAGCTACAAAGGACGACTGCAAGATTCTAATGGAACTTGCAAATGTAAGTAACGTGAAACCCTGTCTAGTGAAAAACCACGTCAAGTAGGTTGTTCTGAACAATTGTTATGGACTATTCTCAAATAATTGCTGCTCCCTAATATGTCAGAACAATGACTTCTCCCTTTCAAAAATGAGTTGTGCCAAAGTTAATCTGTAGTATTTTATGCAAGTTTGAAAGTCTAAGAGTAAAACATTTACTTGTGGAAGCTAGACTATGGTTCTTGGACATTGTTTGAAACAGATACTTTGTGCACAGTTTTATATATATATATATATATATATATATATATATATATATATATATATATATATATATACAGTGCAACACACTTATAACGAACACGGATACAATGAATTGACGGATATAACGAATATATAGCTCATGCACTAAATTATTGCCTAACTACGCAGACGCGACATATACTGACTAAAACGGACCCGAACCGGCATTACATTACCCGCTCCCACGCAATAGTGATCACAGCTCGAAAATACTCTAGCCACATTTATATGTGGCTAACATATGTGGCTAACATATGTGGCTAACCTAGAGTCCTGAGCTTAAATGGAAGAAGAAGAAGAACGAAGCAATTTCTGACGTACAGATTTTTCCCCTATCTTTTCCATTATAAGCGTTCATGTATATTACGAACACGGGTATAACGAATTCACGGTTATTACGAACACCTTTTCCAGAAAACATTTTGCCATATAACAAATTTCTGTCCAACTGAAAATCACCCAGTTGTTCACAAATACTTCCCGTCTGTGACCTGGAAGCCATGTCATGGCTGCACAGAGTGCCACTGACAAAGTAATTAGGTCAATGAGGGAAATCATCAAAGGTGATTGTTAGCTGCCCACTAAGCTATGTTTAAATAAACATCTCCTGCTAAGCAAATAAAGAACATCACCAAGTGGTTCAACATGCTATGACCGTTCATCCGTAACAGGGCTACTCAGTCAGACAATGGAGGACTTCTTCAAAGCAGATTAACCTGATAAGCCCTGAATTTCTGGGGGAGTTGATTTTGTTTCAACCCATGGGATTATGAAATGCACTGTAAGACGTAAAGTCTTCATCAAAACCCTTACAATATATACATATTCTGAATCACAGAATATTTATCTTAACAATGGTAATAACACTATCAATGTTATGATTAACTGTGGCTAATTAGCATATAATTAGCATATGTAAACAATCGCAAAGTGAAAAATTAAGTATGAAATCTAGTTTATTTCGTCACTCATGGACACAATAAAGCACAAAATGAGGCAAGTTTGGTACTGCAAGGTAGGTCTACATGTCCTCTATGAGCAGCAAGAGAAATTATAATATCTGCATTTACCTGTGAAATATTACAATTAGCATGCAAGTACTATGATTTTGGTTGATCGCATATATACATATAAAGCACACAAAACTGTTCACAAAATGCATAATAATGAATGTTTCATAGGTACATGTAATATATTGACAGATATATCAGAGCACACCATGTATTGTAGCATAATAACTGATGGAAAAGAAAAGAAAAATTCAAGGAATATAAATGCAGTAATTCTGCAAATGTGAGTCAAATGTTACGTCAAAAGACAATGAATACAGTAAAACTCATCATTGACACATCGATGTTGTTGTCTTGGCCGCTACTAATGTCATTTACATCCGAATTATCGGATGTAAAACCCAACAGATGCAATGCCCGCTCATAGTCTTCATAACCATGAATCGTAAAACGTTGACGAAATATCGGTCACTTTAAAAAACTTCGCAAAAATACTAATAATTGACGGATCGATTCGAGAAACGGCTCAAAACGTCCGCACATGTGTTGTTTTCATCCGGGCACCAACAGCATAACCAAAGCGAATGAGCGTGGCGCCACATAGCGATCAATATGAACACTACATCCCAACACCGAAATTTCCAGCAAGGCTGCCAATCACATGGAAAGTGGTAAACCCCACGTATACACACTGTGGGGCAGAGTGACTCAGGTTATAATTTATCTTTAGACTTCTATCATTAACATTTCAGGAAATATTGTCAGGGTATACACAGTAATGCATTAACAATGTATCAGTAAATTGTCTTCCAATTTACCCCGACTGTGATGGGCCTGTCTTGTGATACCAGGTTGGGGGTTTACAAGGTGACGGGTACCCTGACCGGGGTGGTCAGCGGAATATATCGCCCCACACTGACCATGAAGCCTTCTCTGGAGTGACTGTACTCCGAGCTGCTGAGGTTGGTGAAATGAAGAAATCTGCACCGTTGCCTGGAACCTGTTCAGGTATTCGGTGTTGGTTTGTTACATAATCTGCATGTTATGTATATGTCAACACTTTAACCAGTTAATTTGTACTAACATAATTCAAAATAAAATTTGCACTTTTTGGACATCATTTGCATGTTTCTCACTCTTTTCAACATTGTTCACCCTGTTTGCATGTTGCTCACCCTGATTGCATGTTGTTCACCCTGTTTGCATGTTGTTCACCCTATTTACATGTTGTTCACCCTATTTGCATGTTGCTCATCCTGTTTGCATGTTGATCACCCTGTTTGCATGTTGATCACCTTGTTTGCATGTTGTTCACCTTGTTTGCATGTTGTTCACCCTGTTTGCACATTGCTGACATGTTGCGTCATACAAAATATTATCCTTTTTTATTTAACCTTATATGTATTTTAGTTTTATACATATTTCTTTTCCATCCTTTATTTGTTTACACTTCTGTATATTTTTAGTCAAGTCACCCATTAGATAACTTTCTTGCATTCTGTTGGTTGCTGTTGTTTTCTGTAATAATAAAATGTCCTGGTTGTTATTGTAACTAGCAATAGCCAACTGACTGCCCTGAATTACCACAGCATGAAGAGTAATCTACGAGTTGTGCTGTAGTATAACTGATCTCACAGGCAGATTGAGCTATTGCCGTACCAAATTTAGTGATTCTATCGGCTTCATTCTCAAGTTAAGCTGCAAACTGACAAACACGCATGCCAGTTGCAATGTTTCGACGAACATTTGGTTTGAGTAATAATGCCCAGTTCTACCAGGCTGGCTACTAAAATGATAATATAATCAATCCCACCAGAGAGTGTTGCAGACCAGGAGTACTAGATCCACCACTGCAGCGTACAAAGATGCCTGCAGACTGCTACAAAAACGCACCCGTGCCCTGAAGTCAGAATGGTGGGAAATGAAGGCAGAGGAGCTGCAGAGATCTGCAGACAGAAATGACATGAAGGGCTTCTACAATGGACTGAAGGAAGTGTGGGGACCCGCGAAAAAGGGACCTGTTCACCTGAAGTCAACAGATGGAATGGAGACCTTCTCTGACAGCAAGAGAGTTGTGGCAAGATGGAGTGAACACTTCCAAAAACTACTCAACGTCCCTGGCGACATAGAACATGAAGCTCTTGTCAACATCCAGCAGCGCATTACCAACACATGCCTTGATGAGATTCCAAACATGGATGAGATGGCTAGAGCAATCGCCGGCCTGAAAGATGGCAAAGCACCTGGGGGTGATGGAATTCCTGCTGAAGTATGGAAGCACGGAGGAGACAATCTGTCCAACAGACTGCACCAATTAATCACCAAAGCCTGGGAGGAGGGTTCTGTACCACAAGCGTGGAAGGATGCCAGCATTGTAACCATCTACAAGAAAGGAGATCGAACAGACTGTGGGAACTACAGAGGAATCTCTCTTCTTTCCATAGCAGGCAAGATCTTCGCCAGGATCCTGCTCAACAGACTATCTATTCACATAACACCAGAAGTAGTTCCGGAGACACAGTGTGGCTTCAGATCCAACTGGACCACAGCGGACATGATATTTTGTCTTCGACAACTACAAGAAAAGTGCATTGAGCAAGACCGACCACTATATATAGTATCTGTCGACTTCACGAAGGCGTTTGATACAGTCGGAAGGACTGGGCTATGGCAGCTACTGAGGAAATATGGATGCCCAGAGAAATTCACAACCATGATCGAGGCTCTACATACGGGAATGATGGCGAATGTGAGTGTTGGAGGGGAAGTCTCGGAAACGTTCGGTGTTACCAATGGTGTCAAGCAAGGCTGTGTACTGGCCCCCACGCTCTTCTCCATCTTCCTATCAGCAATGCTTGTTGAGGCTTTCCGAGGCATGGGAGATGGCGTCTATATACAGTCTAGACAGAGCGCTGACCTATTCAACATCGCACACTTCAGAGCGAAGACCAAGACTACCCAGATACTTGTGAGAGAGCTGCTATACGCAGATGACAGTGCACTGGTCGCCCACTCCGCTGAACAGATCCAGAGAATAGTGGATGCTTTCTCCGATGCATCAAAGAAGTTCGGCCTGAAGATTAACATCAAGAAGACGGAAGTGCTGTACCAACCCAACTCTACAAGAACCCGAGAGGAGGATATCATGGTTGATGGAAACAAACTGAACTCTGTTCCGGAATTCACCTACCTCGGAAGCACTATATCAAGTGATGGACGCATTGATGCTGAAATACAGAGGAGGATGGCCAAGGCTAGCGCATCTTTCGGCCGATTACGCCAGAGACTCTGGAACAACCACCATGTGTCCACGTGGGTCAAAGGCAAGATCTACCAGGCAATTGTGCTATCCACCTTACTATACGGAGCCGAGGCCTGGACAGTGTACAGACGACAGGTGAAAAAGCTGCATGCCTTCATGATGCGACATCTGCGTTCGATCATGAGGCTAACCTGGAAGGACAAAGTGACAAACAAGGAAATACTCGGTCGGATAGGGCTGCCCTCTATGGAAGATCTTCTGATCAAAAAGAATCTCCTGTGGACTGGACACCTCATGAGGATGTCATCAGACAGACTACCAAAGCAGATCCTCTACTCTCAATTGTCTTCTGGTCACAGACAGAGAGGACGCCCTCGTCTCCGGTTCAAGGATACCATCAAGAGAAACCTCAAGCTGAGAGACATAAAGACCGACTCATGGACATCACTCTCACAGCAGAGAACTAAATGGAGTGTGGCGGTCAAGAAATGAAAGCAGTCTTTGTCGCATAGCGACTGACAGCATAATGATGATGATGATGATAACATTTCATATAACATGTTAAAACATTTATTAAATTTACATCTAAAATATAAAACAAATCCCAAGCAGGACTTGCACATTAAACATGACTTCAAACGTTCAACTGCTAAAGGGCAACGTGTGTGTACACGTAATTGTTCATTGATATAGTGTTTTGTGAATTTTATTATCAATTATCTTGGCTAAGCTTATTAAGTTTCCCCCATGTGGTAACTTCACAAATGGAGACAGTCATGTTTAAGAATACCATATCTCAGTGTTCTGAATTGTTCTAAAATAATATGCAATTTATTTCAATGATGGATTCCTGTAATAGCTGCTCAGTGTGTGCTGTCCATGTGGTTTAAATTGTTCTCCTAAGAAATAAAGTTGGCAGTCAAGGTGGCAGTCAGACATTTTTATTTCTTACATTGACATCTGTCCCATATTCATTGTAGTGAAAAAGTAAAGCCTTTTTACACTGTTACAAGATTGATGATGATATGATTATTGTTTTGCTGTGTTTAGCTGGCAAGGGAACATGTAGTAAGTATTGCATCAGTCGAGAACTACCTTGATCTCAGTGACTTTGCTCGTGATCTTGTGCGTGCCTACTTTGACCTTGGCCAGCCTCTTTACCATGACTTCACTCATCTTGTGTGTCGCACAGCTGTGGATGGTAAGTCTGATTTCTTGTTTGTTCTGTACTAACAATTTCATAAAAAATTTTTATTCGATTTTGTAACTATAATTGGCATTATAATTTTTACAGTTAATTGTTCTTTTTATGTAATCTTAATTAGATATATTAAGTTACCAAAAAACAGTTGTTGTTATAAATTAATTATGTATAGCACTTTTGAGCTTTGATTAGGATAATGCACTTTAAACTGTTTTAATATTATTATATTTTATTACAATTAATAATGTCAGAGAGATGAAGTGAAGCATTGAAGATTGGAGCATAAATGGCAGCTAGAGATATGGTGCAAAAATACTTTTAGTAATGTCAAATTGGATAGAAGAGAATAAGAAGAGAATGTGTTTGCAGGTGTCTGGGGGTGTCTGGGTACCTGGAGGTGTCTGGGGTGTTTGGAGGTGTATATGTTACAGTCAGTCTGCGTAATCAGTCATTTCGCGTAATGACTGACATGTTTAGGCATTACGCGAAATGAATGTTTCACTCAGGCATTTCGTGAAATGACTAAAAATTTCAGTCATTTCGTGAACTGACTGGAAAAGAGGTTCAGTCATTTCGCGTAATAACAGTGTTTCCCCTGGTTAATGACAAGTGATGTGGGCAAACTTGCTGTTTTTTCATCTACCTTGCCAGATATTTTCAGAAATTGCCACCTAGCAGCTATCTATTTCTCACACTAAAAATTATTTTTATATTGTGATGAAATTATGATTTAAGATTAGTATTTGGGTTCACTTTGGATCGTGTAGAACACGATTGAAGTATAGAAGTTACTCCACATGATCGAAACCACTTCAAATTAGTGTTTTTATTACGAGGTGCAATGCCCCAGTCCCCCTAGGTGTGCTTTGTGCCATTATACCCAGAGCAAACACTGTGAAATATCAATTACAATTTGTCTTCTATTGTTTATCTTATATTGAATGTTGGAAATGTAGAATGTCAGAGTCAGGGCATTGTATCCTATTGATTTCAGAGGTTCAGGACATCCTATCACTTCTGTTTTCAGTGTGCATTTCGTTTTTTTTATCAACTTCTTGATGTCACTGCATTGAAACATTTGATACCTACGAAACATAAGAGCAAATTTAAATTATTATCCAATTTTAATTAAAAACTACCTAAACCAAAATGGTGAGAATAAATAATAAATATATATTGTAAATTATTGTAATTGTAATATACTCATAATCATGATGTTTATCAATGTGTCTTTTATAACTTAGCCATTGGTTTAACTTCCCTTTTAAATTAATTTGTTTGCATGGCTTAATGTGACAAATAATGAAAGGACTTCTCGACTTTTGTGAGACAGCACTGACGGCTTTCATTTATGCTCAGTCGTGTAATTCATGGCTAACTGAAGAAAGACCCTTTCATTGTGGACTTCCTGGCTTACATAAAGAGAGGAAGAATTTAACAGAGAAAGGATTAAGGCTTGAATTGGTATAAGATACAACTGTGGTAGATATTAACACAAGGTTTCTTACTGAGAAAACCTTTACCTATGTGGCTTCAATGTGCAGATCAGTGAATGAAGGTGTGAAATTTCACCTTTACCAAAAGTAAATTAAACCACATTATGTTATGCAAGCCACCAAAATTGCATATGTAAGGCTGTGGAATAATTTCTATGACAAAATTATGGTATAATGTCATTACTGCATAATTACATGTTAGCTATGGCACATTTGAGTATTCAACAATAGTTCCACCCATACCTCATTTATTATAGGTTGGGATATTTGCATTGATTAAATGGACTACTACCTACCCCTAAAATTGTGAAATGTCTGGTAAATTTATCAAACTTAAAATCAAGAAACAATGTTCAGCATAAGAAACTACACATAAAAATTGGTTCTTACTTGCTGAGTATGTAGTATCTATGGCGTGACTTCGAAGATTCATTAGTTGCTACAAGCTTGAGTTGTTCTATAGTATTGAAATATTCCACTTTGGGAATTAGATGTTTTTGACATATTTGAAACCTTTTGTAAAGTTCTTCCTTAAATTGTACTTCGCAATTATCCTGTGCCACTGTGATAGTTATGCCAAGAGGCAAGTGATTTTTAACAAGATTTAACAAGATTACCATCTCAAACAACAAGTTCCAGATGGCAAGTGGACAAGGAAGCCATTGGCTTATCGAGAGTTCAAAAATTTTCTCATCTATGTGTAGCCCGCCCTTATCAGATATCTGTCAATTCTGTTTTTAAACATATTCACACTACTAGCATTAACACAATCATTTGGCAGTTTGATCCATTCATTTATCACATTCTGTGAGAAAGAGTACTTTCTCGTGTCCAACCTACATTGCTCCTTAACTAATGTTGCTTTGTGTCCTCTGGTTCTACTGCCTTCTTTAAGTTTGAAGAACATATTCCTATCAACATCCTCATAACCGTTCACTATTTTAAACACTTCTATTTGGTCTCCTCTTAGTCTCCTGGTCTCTAGTGTTGTCAAACCACATTGTAATAAGCGACTTTTGTAACTAAGGTCTCTCAATTCTGGAATCATTTTAGTTGCTCTTTGTTGTATTCTCTCTAGCTTGTCTATGTCTTTTTTACGATATGGCCTCCATGCTTGAATACAATATTCCAAATGTGGTCTAACTATTGCTTTGTACAGGGGACAATTAGATGTTTCTCCTTATACGTGATAGTTCTCCTAATTAGCCCTAGAATTTGATTTCCTTTCGAAGCAGCAATCCCACATTGCTCTGAAACTTTCATGTCAGCACCAAATATTACTCCTAAGTCCTTTTCTTGTGTGATTCTACCTAGTACAGCATTCCCCATTTTATATTCCTCATCCATATTTCCATGTCCTATGTGTATACATTTACACTTCCTAAAATTTAATAACATTTGCCATTTTTCTGACCATTTAATTAATTATTCTAGATCATCGTGTAAACTTTGTTTATCTGTATCATTAGTAATCTTTCTGAATACTTTTTGCAAATTTGAGTACTTTGCTAGATATGTCATCCTCCAAATCATTTATATTAAAAACAGTATAGGGCCCAATACTGATCCCTGTGGTACCCCACTCAAAATAGATTTCCAGTTTGAAATCTCACCATCTACTATTACTCTCTGTCTTCTGTGTGTAAGCCACTTCTATCCAGTTGATTACATCATTACCTATACCATGGGCTTTTAGTTTAAGTAGCAATCTTTGATGTGGCACTTTATCGAAAGCTTTCTGAAAATCTAAGTAGACAACATCCACTGGTGACCCGTCATCTACCCACTTTGTAATTTCTTCCAAAAAACGTAAGAGATTGGTTAGACATGACCTTGCTTTTAGGAATCCATGTTGAAATGTATTTATTAATTTATGTTTTACAAGGAATTCCATCATGTGGTCTCTAATTAATATTTCGAGTAATTTACATACAACTGATGTTAAACTCACTGGTCTGTAATTTTCTGGCTTCTTCCTCGATCCCTTCTTCACTAGCGACGTAATGTTTGCTTCTTTCCATTCTGATGGAACTATTCCTTCTTCTAGTGACAAGTTAAACAATTTTGCAAGTGGTGTACTAATTTGCTCAACAATTTCCTTAAGCAGTTTTGGTGGTATCCTATCAACTCCAGGTGATTTATTATCTTTCATCTTCTTAATTTTGTTTGCTATCATTACAGGAGTTACAAATAACTGCCCTAAATGTTCTGATTTATTTCCCTCAAATTTAGTAAATGGAACTGGAAGTGAGCTGATATCTTCTGTGGTAAATACTGAGCTGAAATACTCATTCAGGACCTCTGCCATTTGAAACCCCTCTGAAATTATGTTTCCCCTGTTGTTTTCCAGTGGTCCGACCTTATCTCAAACGTTCTGTTTACTCCTTACATAAGCATAGAAACTCTTGCTGTCATTTTTTATATTACCTGCCAATTTTTTTTCAAAGATTCTTTTAGATTTTTTAATTTCAGTTGTAGCTAGGTTAAGTGCCTCTTTGTAGTTTGTGTAGTCTTCTACATTTCCAATGTGTTTATATATCCTCCACAGCATCTGTTTGTGAGCAATTTTTCAAATAGCCTCTTTTGACAGGTGTTTTTTCCTGGACCTTTTCCCTTGTTTTCTTAATGGAAAATTTTCTCAATAATGCCTTCAATCTCATATTTTAAACAAGTCCAGCATTCTGTTGCTGTCTTGTCCTTCAGCAAGTTATTCCAATCTATATTTGCTAGATATGTTCTCATCACTTTATATTTGCCTTTGTTGAAGTTCCTCCTCCATTGTTTTTTATCTGTATTCCCTGTTTTTACTTTTATATTAAAATGGATTTGGTTATGGTCACTTGAGCCCAAAGGTTCCTGTACCTTAACATTGATTAACACCCACTGATTGTGTTCTTTTTATAAGGAGAGGCAATGCACAATAGCCAATTGAGACTGTCACCATTGTCAGGCAATTAGCATTCCCAGTTGGAGAATGGTTGGGTCATCCATTATCTGTCCATCAAATCAGAGAACTCTAGTGAGATAGCTATCAATCAAAGTGTCAGGTGGAGGGTTAGAATCTTGTACCCATAGAGGGATAAATTATTAGCAAAATATTGCTATTTGCAAATATATAGCAAATATTCATTCATTTTGTTTATCTACTTGAGTAATGTGAATGTCTGAAGAATTATGAAAGCTGACATTAATACACAATTAACACTGGAACAATATATAATGTCAAAAGTACACAAATTGTTATTACACAGTATGACTGAAATGGTCACCAGTCAAACTGTGTAATAACAGTGCCTTATTTCCAGTCATTTCGCGTAATGACTGGAATTTTCAGTCATTTTGCGAAATGCCTGAGTTAAACAGTCATTTCGCATAATGCCTAAACATGTCAGTCATTACGCGAAATGACTGACTACCCAGATTGACTGTAACATATACAAGAAGACGTTGTATGTTTCAGACAATAACATGGATCGGTCAGACATGAGTCATCCAATTCATGCAGACAACTGCGGCATTCAACCAGATGGGTCCTGCTTGAGGGAGCCACCTGCTTACATTCAGCGAGACTACAGGTCAGTGTTTTTTGGTGAACGTCATAATATAAAATTTAACTGGAGTTTGTGAGACTCGAATGCATGTAGAAAATGTTTTAGCTTATTTTTTATAAATCACACCAAATGAGCAAACATCTGTTTATTTTGTCAATGTTTGACTGTTATTAAAATACAATGAAAGGTAACACTAATCCTTTTGATATATCGATATCCATGAAAATATCAACCCATTTACTAAAATTCATAAATGAGTAAATATATCATTGCTACATGGAAAAGTCATAGCAAAAATCATGTTTGTGTGATTTCCAGCCACGACGATGGAGGTATTCATGAGAACCTGTAAAATATTAATATTGTTGAGAAGTGTTGTGTGTCTTTCAGTGCTGTTCTTTACCTGAACGATGGCTTCGAGGGGGGAGAATTCGTCTTCGCCCACAAGAATCTCAGTACACAGGTAGGTCGTTGTCAGAAGTAGGTTCCTTCAAGTTGGATACTTAGAGGACACTTTGGGCCATCTCAATACATTGATGTTTGATACAAAACAAAACTGGTTTCATGGGGGATTAGCAGCAGTTTTGTTTAGCATCAAGCACTAATGTATTTTTTTTAAAACATTGTTTATTTTTCAATCACAGTTCATGAGAGGCTGACATTGAGTGCAGGCATTAGTGTTGTTATAAACCTAAAGACCAAAGCAACATCTAAAGGTACACATTCAACAATTAATGGTAATTAAATCTCTGTGCGAACCATATGGTAGCTTCCATACCTTGCACAGTGCATTACGCAACTGTATGCAAATTCTTCACAGACCTCAATAATTTTTCGCAACCCAGAACTAGTAGGACACAGTAGTATAATGTCATCTGGATATCCTGCAGCTTTGCAGAAATGTTGCCCAATATAACAGCCAATACCAAGGTGTTTTAACTCATCCAACAGCCCATCCATGTATACTCCAAATAGAAGTGGAGACAACACCTCCTTGGCGAACCCCATTCTTCACATTGAATCAGTTTAACATTACATCATTCCATCTAACCTGTAGTTTCCGGCTTGTATACATGTGGAGTAAAACTCTTACAACTAATGGGCACATACCCTTGTCAGTTAGTTTTTGAAACAACATACAATAATTCCCTCTATCGAATGCCTTAGAAGCATCAAGTAATAAAACATGCACAGTACTACCATTATTTATGTAACACGAAATGGTTTCTTTTACCATAAATGTACACATTGTTGTAGACAGGCCATCTTTAAACCCAAATTGCAAATCTGATGTATCAAAAACTCCAGTTTGTTGTTTGATAATAATGGCATCATAAAGTTTACCAATGATGCTGCCTAAGGTCAACGCTCTATAGTTATCAGAGCTATGATGCGCCTTTCTTTTATCTTTCTGAACTGGCCCCATAGTACCTATCAGTAACTCACTTGGGGATACACCATGAATAAACATGCCATTATAGAGCAAGGTTAATGCTTTAAACAGTTTTTCAGTACCATGTATAATATGGTTAGAATATATTCCATTTTCTTCTTTTTTACCATGCTTCATGCAATTTACACATTTCTTGAGATCATCCATATAAATTCCATGCTGCTGATGGCAGTTGTGACCATCTTTATTATCATCATTTTCATGCACACACATTAATAACAAGATTGTCAATTCTACTTCTTAATAAGTGCATATTATCTTCATCAAATCCAACGTAATTTACAATTGTTCAGACTTTGAGGAAAATAAGTCTGCCATATCTTCTGAACCTATACGACCATCAATAACATTTGTCAAAAATGACAAGATTTTTTCAAACTATGCACTTCTTTCCATAAGTTACAATCATTACCTTCACTAATAGCTTCAGCCATTCTATTGCTTTTTATCCTTGTTTCTTCCTTTATTACATATCTCACAGCACAGTGATACCTGGCTCGAGTATACCTCATGACATCGGCTACTTCACCATTATGTAGCCTACAACATTGCGCCCAAATATCATGCCACAACAAGGAAGTATCGTGTTGAACCTGTACATGTTCGTTCCAACCAGGTATCACCTTGCTGCTCCTTTCTTGACACCTGTCTTTGGCAAACACACATCTAAGGCAACAATGCAACTATTTACGACAGTATTATACAAATCAGAGAACAAACTTGTGTGCATTTTACATTGGTAATCAACACAACTAACAGCATCATGATTAAAATCAATACATTATATCAACTAATCAAGCCCAAGTTTGTCATTTTCAGTTTGGATCTCCTATTTGCATTTCAAGACATAATGGAACATGATCAGAAAAATCACTGTTGATAAACACTGATTCATATTTGATATTTGAGTCACGTAAATTCTGTGTTACCAAACAGTGGTCTGTTCTTGACTTACAGCCAATGCTCTTTGAGCAGTGTGTAGAAGGTATATTAGAAAATTCGGCATCAATACGTAAAATCATTATTAACAAATGAACAGAGACTCTTGTCTGGGAGTACTCCATGATAAGTCTGTGTTAAAATCACCCCCAGTACAAAATGTTGACATTTAGTTTTGTTACAAATATCACTCACTCCATTAAATACGTGTGTATATTCAAATAAATTTTGATTTGCAAAACCCTTGTCACATGGCAGATACGTGTTAAACAATAAAAACGCGATACTATCAACTGTCATTTTCACAGCACACAGCCTTTTAGATACACACTCTATTACATCCACTTTACAGCCGATATTGGAGGACCAAATGATTGAACAGCCCCCGTAAGGTCTGCCAATGGCACACTCATCTTTTGGGCTGCGTACTATGCACACACTGTTTGGGCTAAAAGAGTACAGTTTTTTGTACAAATTGTATTTCATACATACAATGTTCTTGTATAAAAATCACCAAAATGCTTACAGTTGTAAGAGCCAGTTTCTTTTTAATGTCCATCATGCTTATGTTTCATTTTGACTTGAATTCCCACCAGTTTCACCATTGCTCTGTGCACTGTCAGTTCGTTGTTTGTTGGGAGGGAACTATCTTCTAATACTGATGCCACATGGCCACAAGTCAGGATCGTAAACCTTCATGCGATCATCTTTAGATATTTATAATTTAAATATCTGATGCTTGGCATCAATGTGTGACATAAGAGACAATGAACAAACGTACACACCTTTAAATTTAATGTGATCTTTGAGATCAGCCTCTTTTGTTATCTTTGACACCCTCTCTACTTGGAGGTGGTGCCCCCTGTACACGATCACTGCCACAACCAATGTTTCTCTTTTTCTTTTTTACCACTGTCCAGTGTCCCCATCATAGAACACAGGTTTAGGCTGGGCCTGTTGTACGGAGTATGCCACTTTCTGAGTGATCGTTGCATTCGTTGTACCGGCAGCCCGATTAATACCTCTACGAGGCTGCCTCATGTTGAACAGGACATGCCACTGGAAAACTGGCTCTGACAGTCTCATTATTGCTATCTCTCTTCAATTGGACAGCATCTGCATATTTTGCCTGCCCTTCTGGCTTCTGCAGTAATGCGCAATGTGTCTGTACCTCATCATGTACATTACTTCTGTACCTCATCATGTACATTACTTCTGTACCTCATCATGTACATTTATTCTGTACCTCATCATGTACATTAATTCTGTACCCCATCATGTACATTACTTCTGTACCTCATCATGTACATTACTTCTGTACCTCATCATGTACATTACTTCTGTACCTCATCATGTACATTTATTCTGTACCTCATCATGTACATTTATTCTGTACCCCATCATGTACATTAATTCTGTACCCCATCATGTACATTACTTCTGTACCCCATCATGTACTTTAATTCTGTACCCCATCATGTACATTACTTCTGTACCCCTTCATGTACATTACTTTTGTACCCCATCACGTACATCATCAAGACAGATGTCAGATTCACTTCCTCTGGGATAAAGTTAGGTAATCTCGTAATGTCAACGGTTCAACTTTCATTTCATCTTATTTTTGAAATGCAATGTAGATATCTTCTATCTTCTCTGCCTTACGTCTATTGTCTGACTCTTGTCTGTTCTGGGGACCACCCAGCCCATGACTGTACTCATAAAACACCTGTTTAACATCAAGTACGTCTTGACCTGCATAAAATTTCAGACAGGCCATTTGAATTTTCAGCTTTGATGACTGATACCTATATGTGTTAATGTATGCCAATAACTCATTCACCCTAAGTTTCTTTTGCACATTTATTTGTCTGTATTTTCTTCCACATCTACATTTACAGTGGCTCTTGCATCAATACACTCGTGGCATGTTTTAGAGGCACCGACTTATCCCTGCCTCTTTGTTTGTGTTTATCACACTTCATGTTGTCTTAAATATTGATTTTATATGTCTCTTGGCTATGTGTTGTGTCCATGGCTCAACGTGTGGGTTCTTACACTTCCAGAAACACTTTGTATGCTCTCACAGCTGCCCTGTCAAATGAACTCCTCCACAAACAGACCACAATGAACAAGTAGCTGTAGTCTTTAGTAACAATCCTGTTCTTAAAATTCCTAGACAGGCCTAAAACTTGTGAATGATCATTCATTGATAGGTAACTAAAAAATTACAACTCACTAGAATATGACTCGCATTTAAAAGGGAAACTAAAGTCATTGTTTTGGGCCTATGCACCTGTAAGAGTTACTAAGACATAACCATTTGCAACTACAATTAAGAATATCATGCCAGTGTTTTACTAGGAAAACCTTGTTGAACACACATCATTTTAATTTCATGGGCCACGCCATCATGTTAGATAACCCTACCTCACAAGTGCGGTAGTCTAGCAATATTTGCTCCCTAAATGAAAAAAAATCTAATTGTAATCATATACTTGCCAATGGCCACGCTGTTTGCATCCAAACTCAACTGATGTAACATGTCACAGCAGTATTCTAAGTTAACCCAGTTTTGAGAGCTGTGCAGGTGCTTATCGGTCGGTCGATCTGTGGTGCTGCCGCAACAAGACATGCAGTTTTTGGCTGAAATCCATATTTTTGACTTGAAATATTTTATAAATCCTTGTATGTTTATTGGTGAATCATTGAAATTCTGAACAAATGTGCCCATTTATCAGGCTACAAAGTACTCCTACATCAAATGAAATCCTCTAGGATTCATCTGAAATCTGCCTACCTATCTGCTTACTTCTAATGCAGATCAAGTGTCACAATCTATCAGCCTACGGAATCTACCCATAACCCATATCAAGGTAAATCTGCTAGGTTTCTTTGGAAATCTGCCAGGTGATTTTTCCATAAATTTGAAAAAATAATTGTATAAATACAAGATACGGCCATATTCCTTACAAAATCCCCAAAATCTGTATTGAATGCAGGTAATCCATACAAAATGGCATATCTTGCTCTACTGGCAATCACTGCCACTTGACCTTGTGTAGTTGACCTTGTACAGTGCAGCTCTAACTAATGTTTACTCAGCTGTACAATGTAGGTCATGCTGATTGTCAACCCAACATCCACAATTAAGTGGCAATTGTTTATTGTTTAAAAAAAAATGGTTTAAATAAGATGATGGTTAGAGCAATGTCTAACTGCCTGCATTGTGTGCTTCACTTGCTACACACTAAACACTTGTAATTCTATCTCGACTACACAAATAGGGTCAATGTCGGTATTAATATCTTTACTCTATTTCACCATATGCCTGCAATTATATTGCCTCTTTTCCATTGAATGGCATCTATAATTCATTTAAATGTCATACTACAGTGTACCTAGCATAGTAGTCAATTTATATTTGTGTTAATTATCCAGATTTTTATATAAAAATTTAAAAACTTGACTAGTGTGTCATCTGGATTGTTCACAATTAGCTGTGTTGTTTGCACATTCAGCTGTCAGTGATATTAATCTAGTGACTTGTTTTGTGTCATAAAACACAGGAAGTGACAACAAGTTCGATTGCCATGTAAACATTAGTTCTTGTAAACACTTGTCAGCAATACGTCATTGTGTGTTTTGTTGACACTGAGGAGAAAGAAAATGCAAATTGTATTCATACTTAATGAAAAACTGCTATCCAGATCACTAGATTCATGAAAATATATTCATTGATCTTTCTTATTTAATGTGGCCTTCCTAAATCGCAACCTCTCACAGGTTGTCTAGTATCATATTTCTTCCCCAGATGATAATGATGATAAGGGATCATCTCAAAACATCAATGTAAGACACTGCGTAAAGTCCTTCTCCTCACTATATAAACTTATATCGACCTGTGTACAACTCCGGCAACATCATATTCGCCGGGTAGCACTTCAGCCGTCACATTTGCTGGGTGGCACTTCAGCCATCACATTAGCCGGGTGGCACTTCTGCCATCACATTTGCCGGGTGGCACTTCAGCCATCACATTTGCTGGTTGGCACTTCAGCCGTCACATTCGCCAGGTGGCACTTCAGCCATCACATTCACCATTTATCATGGGGCTTCAAAACACACTTTATGATACAAACTAGGGTGTAGTGAGCATACCATTATCTGCCTACTTGATTCCATGGATTCTTTTTGTGAACGAATAATGCCAAGTGAATGCTGTATCAGTTTTCTGGATGCCGCTGTGGATTTAGTTGTAATGGCTTAATTTGTAATTAATTACAATTACACAACTTAGGTAAAGGTAACTGACTGTGCGCTGTAATAGGTCCATAGGACCACTCAAAGTGGTGCTTTACACTTCACCCCTGGCAGACCTGTTTGTTTCAACACCAACTCAACTTCTCTGGTAATCAACAACACTATTATTGAGATAATCCGAAAGATTACCAATACTATTATTGAGATAATCCGAGGTATTCAGATTAATTCGACATCTAAAAAACTGATGACAGTGACAAAGACCATGTTCTAGTTACGTGCCCCCACTCTTGCCCCAATCAGATAACCCTGATAAACAGTCACTTTACATGTTCAGCCTGACGTAGGCTTGATCCTTCAGTGAAGATCTCAACGTCTCAATAAACAAATCGTGCCAGTAAACATGTTTACCCACAACTAGATGTTGAGAAAAAACTGTGGATGTGAGAACTGAAGGTCCATTTGCTGCTATCATATTGCATTAGGCCAGATAAAAATATCTGGGGTTCTGGTAACACAACCTGAAGCTATGTGGAAGTTCATGACCTATGTTAGTACAATAAAAATACAGTACAATTTTGTTAACTCAAACTTTATTAATTTGAATACCAGGCCTGGGGTCTATTACATTGCAATGTAATAGATTACTATTACTTAGTTTCCTTTCTATTACTATGACATGCTGAATGGAATGTAATATGTTACTATTACTGTTACTATTACATTTTCTATCGGAACTATTTTCTTTCGATTTAACATTTAACATACTTAATCATTTAAATAGATTCAAATTAACTGATGGGTGTATAATTAATTAATTACAATTAACTCATAAATTTCCCTATTAAATTAACCTCACACAATTCCAGTCGGATGTAGAAGTTTCATATATTCATTGGAATGAAACAGAAAAGCAATGTCACTGTCACATAACACAGTCTGATTATTTCATACTGTTCGACTGCTGTTTGGTGGACGGTTATGATTGGTTCAAGGATAGGGTGTTTTTTTTCACACTTTTGGTCAATAGTGTGCAGAAACTCAGAAAATTGGTATTAGCCCTGGATTTTGTTCAAACATTACCCAGCATGGCAGGCTGGCAGCTAGGGTTGGGAGATGGAACCCTTATCCGTCTTCAGTGAATGAATGAATAGGCTTGTGTGAAAAGGATAGATGGCTGGTGGACCTGGCTTCAAATGACCAATTAACCATAATCACACTGTGACAGTGTCTCCTGCCAGTAGTGCTACAGTTCATTGACTGTCATGATTCGGATACTAAATCATTTTATCATCAATGTTGGGAAATAAATAAATAAATAAAACTGCACGTAAAAGACTAAACACGATGCTTGTCCAAGTCCCAGTATGCCAAAATACAGAATTTTTTGGTCTGATTATTTTCAATGAAATTGAATTTTGGTGTGATTGAAATGTTCAATTGTAGTAGTAAAGTAATAGCTGAATTACTATTACTTTGCTTTCTATTACTATTACATTGCGTTCTGTTCCATCTATTACTATTACTTAAACAATTATAATCATTACATATTACTATTACCCTAGGCCTGTCGAATACCCATAATAACTCAAACCACGAGCCTGGTTCCAGTTGTATAAACACAAACACATGGATATTGCAAAATATCCCTCCAATTTTGAGTTAACCAGTAATTCTAGTAAACTTGTATGATTAAGTTTTCACATCATGATGTTATTAAGTATTCACATCATGATGTTATTAAGTGTTCACATCATGATGTTATTAAGTGTTCACATCATGATGTTATTAAGTGTTCACAGCATGATGTTTTTAAGTGTTCACATCATGATGTTATTAAGTGTTCACATCATGATGTTATTAAGTGTTCACATCATGATGTTATTCTGCAGTCTGCTGCGATACACGGTGGTGGTTTAATAAAACTAGCATTGCTCGCTTTAAAGAGAAATAAATATGTGTAATATTAAATATAACCTGCAGCAAGTAAATGACATCCAGGATCAGGAGGTTTGTGAACGACTCGGGAAAATGGTTAATTTGCAATGATTCACTTGGATAGATAAGTATAAAATTAAACATAACCCAAACCATAATACCGTAATTGTCAGCAAGTAAACATTTTGGTTTGGCCTTCCTCTAAATGTTGCATGCATTAGCTTCTCCACTGACACAACTAGGAATGCACCAGAATACCTAATCTGGCTGAAATAGAAACAGTTCCTTTTTAGAGTACGACTATCATGATTGTAGCTGTACATTTCATTAAGCAATCCGTTAAAAATCTGTTATATGCTGCTGCATGTAATTCCCATAGAGTGTGCATGGTTTCACGTGGCCAATTGTTTGGTTTACATCTCAGCTAGTTTTCTTTCTTGAAGGTAGATAATAGCAGAATCATTGCCATAATGGAGACTTCTGCAGGGGCAGATTTGTTGGAAAGTTATGACACATGACTATACACATGAAATGTAACACATGAATACACACGTGAAATGTGAAACTTGAATATACACATGAAATGTGCATTAATATCAAAGTTGTCAACAGCATTGTTTATGAAAATGTTCATCAGGTTGGTAGGGAATAACGAAAGAAAGATTTTCTTCTCATCAAAACTATTGAGATTTACTTACTCGATGTTTTGGCTACTGTTGGTAGCCTTCATCAGGAACTCAATTATTGGACGACTAATTCTTCTGCTTACCAATTGGCATGGCAAGCAGGCATCGAGTATGTAACATCTCAGTAGTTCTGATTAGAAGAAAATTGTTATTTCAGCGATACTGTGTATGAGCTACTAACTAGTGCTACCCAGTAACTTGATGGATGTCCAAGAATGACGACTACATAACTCCATATGTGTTTTACAGTCAGAGATCAAACCAACGATGGGTCGGCTCATTGGCTTCAATGCCACCCACTTCCATGGGGTCAAGGCCGTGTTGAGTGGGCAGCGATGTGCAATTGCACTCTGGTTCACCCTTGACTCCCGGTTCAGTGAGGTAGGTCACGACCTGGCCCGGGATATCATCAACGAACTGAAGCATAAAGCAGAAGGACCGGCGACCTCGCAATCGCATGAGGAATTGTGATCTCCAAGAGAGGCTCCGGGAGAGAGGGAAACTGCATGGTACTGATCAATTCCTATTATTCAGTGCTGTTTCTGCTGTAGTTTTACCCGAACTGCCCGAATATATGTTAGTTTTCTAGCCACTGGCTGAGATTGAAAGAATGCATCCACATTTTAATGTAATCTTTGCATTTAGGTCAGTTACATTTAACATAGCATAGATCATGAATATTCATTATTTTAATGCATGATTAGTAGGGAAATTCTGCTTCTGCGATTCATCAGTTTGGATTGGACAATGTCACAAAAACGGTTGTGCAATCGAGTCAAATTAAAATTTCATACATTCTTATTTAATTCACTCATTACTAATTTACATATCTTTTCAGAACCATGACATATCGTCTGAACTTTATGTTGATCAATGCATGATGAGTGTCAGATCTCGGCACTGTTTTAATATGACGGATGATGTGATATTCATTCATCAGATATTATTATCAACAGCTATGCAGTAAAGCCTGAGAAATGTGTGTGCATGCATGTGTGTGTGTGTGTGCATGTGTATATGCATACATGCAGTATTTACTCAATGTGGCTACTTTTACATTGGTTGTTTTATCATGTAACTGGTTGGTTGAAATGGTCCCTAAAATGAGGGTCTATTTCTGAACTGTTTATGAGTTGTACTTTTTTAACTGTTACTCATCTAGTTTGTTGTTATTAAAACATGTTTTTATACAATATTGTCTGAACATGTACATTTTATGAATGTGCAGAACCATGAAATATAAATGATTGTCACTGAACATAGGACATATTCTTCTCACATCCTTGTCACTATCGTAACTTTTGTGGGTCATGAAATAATTTCCTCTGTAGATTACTCATTACTACCATATGTACTGAAATATAGTAAATATGTTATGCAGTTGGTGACTTTTAGATAATGTAGAATAATGTTAATTAACTTTAACTAACAATTTGTTACCAGTGCATTTTGTTCAGTTTGCAGTAGATTGGATAATGGTGCACATTCACAATGATGTACAATTGTTTGTTTTACCACAATGTTCACTATGCAGACTATGTTGTCTTATGAAGCATGTCTGTTTTTGTAATGTTGCAGCGTTATGTAAATTAGCAACATTGCATACTATGTTACACTAACTATTTTACTAAAAAGCAATTGGTTGTTTTACACATTTAATGGGTAGTTTTAACAGTGGACAGTTCGAAAGTTTGTTTTATTTGGTCGTGTTGTTTCTTGAAATCTAGGTCTTCTTGTCTGCTAGAGTTTCCTTTTAATGTGGATTGGTGCAGTATTGTAGTGTATTTGTCATAGAGGTAATCTCTATTAATGCGACAATGAGGGGTACCAATTAAGAATAGGCTAACAACCAAATTGAGTTTACTACAATAACAATATTTTATTTACACTACCGCACTAATAACACATTCCAAACATTAAACCAACTGACAATGAAACACTTAACTCATCTTGTCTCACAGACAGAGTCCCTGGCACACCCCAAACTTTAAACAGCTAACAATAAACCTCAACTACCATAACACTATCTGACAGACTCCCTGGCCAGTTAAGACACTGCCTCCTGCCTCCTGCCTCCCCACAAGTCCTAGAGTCTCCTCTCTACCTAAACTTATATTACCTTTTGACTGACCCTAGGAAAGATGAATTGGCCAATGGGTATCAACCATAGTTCCTGCCAACCTCTGGATCATCCCTCTCTAGCTCTAAATGATTTGAATTGATAGCTGGGTTTCCCTCAAGAGAAGGTGTCAGGTAGTGATGTCTTGTTTATGAAATTGGTGACTCCAAAGAATCAGTGGTCATTAATCCTGCCGTTAGGATTAATGACCACCAGGCTTATCTACTACAGACATCTGATAAAGGGTCCAGCCATCACCCTGTCAGAGTCCCTCAAGGGAAGAGATGTTAGCCACCTGCATCATCACCATCCTACCCTTCTATATAATTTCTATAATTCATTCATATATATATATATAAATATATATATATATATATATATATATATATATATATATATATATATATATATATATATATATATATATATATATATATATGTTCTTCAAACTTAAAGAAGGCAGTCGAACCAGAGGACATAAAGCAGCATTAGTTAAGGAGCTGTGTAGGTTGGACATGAGAAAGTACTCTTTTTCTCAGAGGGTTATAAATGAATGGAACAAACTGCCAAATGATTGTGTTAATGCTAGTAGTGTGAATATGTTTTAAAATAGAATTGACATATCTGATATGGGTGGGCTGGGCTACACATAGATTAGAAAATTGTTGGACTCTCGATAAGCCAATGGCTTCCTAGCTTGTCCACTTGCCATCAGGAACTTGTTGTTTGGGATGGCCACCTTGTTAAATATATATATATATATATATATATTTAACAAAGTGGCCATCCCAAACAACAAGTTCCTGATGGCAAGTGGACAAGCTAGGAAGCCATTGGCTTATCGAGAGTCCAACAATTTTCTCATCTATGTGTAGCCCAGCCCACCCTTATCAGATATCTGTCAATTCTGTTTTTAAACATATTCACACTACTAGCATTAACACAATCATTTGGCAGTTTGTTCCATTCATTTATAACCCTCTGAGAAAAAGAGTACTTTCGTCCAACCTACACTGCTCCTTAACTAATGGTGCTTTTTGTCCTCTGGTTCTACTGCCTTCTTTAAGTTTGAAGAACGTATTCATATCAACATCTTCATAACCGTTCACTATTTTAATCACTTCTATTTGGTGTCCTCTTAGTCTCCTGGTCTCTAGTGTTGTCAAACCACATTTTAATAAGCGACTTTCGTAACTAAGGTCTCTCAGTTCAGGATTCAGTTTAGTTGCTCTTCGTTGTATTCTTTCTAGTTTGTCTATGTCCTTTTTACGATATGGTTTCCATGCTTGAATACAATATTCCAAATGTGGTCTAACTATTGCTTTGTACAGGGGTACAATTAGCTGTTTCTCCTTATACATGATAGTTCTCCTAATTAGCCCTAGAATTTGATCCAGTGGTCCGACCTTATCTCGAACTTTCTGTTTACTCCTTACATAAGTATAGAAACTCTTGCTGTCATTTTTTATTTTACCTGCCAATTTTTTTCAAAGGTTCTTTTAGATTTTCTAATTTCAGTTGTAGCTAGGTTAAGTCAGGGGAACAAATTTTTCGATGATACTCTCAATTTCATATTTTAGAATATTCCAACATTCAATTGCGGTCTTATTAATCAGCATGTTATTCCAATCTAGCTTTGCTAAGTATTTTCTCATATCTTTATAGTTGCCTTTGTGGAAGTTTCTCCTCTACGTTTTTTTAATTTTTACTTTCTGATTTTACATTGATGTCAAAATGTATTGGATTGTGGTCACTGTTACCCAATGGTTCATGTATTTTTACATTGTCCACTAATTCTTTTTGTGATGATAAAACTATTATCTAATACATTTTCTCTCCTGGTTGGTTCTAGCACGCGATGAGTAAGGAAGCTATCCTGAATTAAAAATAGAAATTGTTGTTCCTCATCCCCTGTAATCTCTAGAGATTTCCATTGTATGTGTCCATGGTTAAAATCTCCCATTATGATACATTCCCCTTTACTAACTTCCTTTATAGCATTTTGTGTTATCCTCTTCGTTTATGTTTGGACTTCAGTAAACTAATACAATAGTTAATTTTTAATTTCCTGAAACTGTTTTGTACCAAACAGCTTCATCGTAATCTGCTTCGCTTTCTGGTTTCATAAGCCTGAATAGATTTTTTAACATATAAAATAACTCCCCCTCCCCTTCTTCCTATTCGATCTCTCCTAAACATTACGTATCCTGTCAATCCTAATTCAGCATCTGTAATGTCTGTGTTTGCGCAAGATTCGGTTATGCCAATTATGTATATATATATATATATATATATATATATATATATATATATATATATATATATATATATTCTGTTATAACAATTATGTATATATATATATATTATATATATATATATATTTAAATAACCCCCACCACATATGAATATTGTAATGTGGAAAACCCATATTACATGTTGTAAGCACATTTGTAAGACTCGTCATACTTTATATGATCTGAATTTCAAAACTTTGTATTTATTCAGACAGATTATATTTGTTTTGCTGTTCAAATGATTATGTACTCTGTACTTGTCAGTGTGGGTTATAGCATGTTTACTGGCCTTGTGCAATACATGTACCAAATGCTATGGTTTTATACATATGATATCTATAATGGCTAGCAGTTGGCTGTTGAAATTGTGTGAAATCATTTACATATCAAATAAAATAGTGTTTATATGTTACATATTGTGTTGGAGATGTTTATGGGACATTTGCCATATTAATTTGAAAAATCAAATCTGGTATTGATTTACAGAACCATGGCAGCTGTTGAGAGACAGACAATTATCTTTTTATCAATACTTGCCACTATCTCAGTCTACTGTGTCATATTACAGACCAACAAATCTGTCACAGCGTACACATTTCCAATATGTAATACTGATTTATGGATCTTATGCCAGGCAGATTTTCGTTTAATGTACCTGGGTAGGTATATTTCGAAGCTCGATAGATGGCGACACTCGATCGTAATAGAAATACTATAGGCCGTAATAAGCAATGACAAATTTCTTAGTTTTTTATACAATATTATACAGATTTACATGTCAAAAATACGGATTTCAATCAAAAAAGTGGCAGGTGTGATACTGGTATTGATTTACAGGGGGCCATTGCAGCTGGGAGGAAACCAGGACATTCTCAGTGAAAGACCTGCCACTATCTCACTCTACTGAACGATGTGACAGTCCAAGACATTGACAATGACCTTAGGGCTTTGAAAATTAAAATTCCAATAATCCCAAACCAAATGGATGTGGGTGGGTTCACTTGGTTTATCACAAAAAAATGGAAAGGTATATTTTCTTAGTTTTTTCCCTGTTGAAATTTGCAATAATTGGCTTTTCATTCAGTGCATTGGCAATATGTGTGTGGGTGGGAGGGTGGGGTCAATCCTATCAATTTGTTATTGTATTTTTTATATTTACCAAGCCCCTTAGTCGCTTATTAGAATCAGAATTCATGTTACATTAAGTATGTTTGCTTTAATCCTAGCTACTAGCCCCAGAATGAATAACACAACTCTACTGTGCTCTCATTCTTTTATTTATTAAAAATACTTAAAAACAGGTTGCTACATCAAAGTCAATATATACATACAAGCTCTCCAATGATAGAAACTGCATCGCATCAATAACGACAAATTAACATGTGAAATCCTTTTTAAAATGCAATCTTGTATTGTTCTTTTGTGATACTATAAATGTTGTAGAACCGTACCAAGAATAATTGTAGCTGTTATTTAATTTCATCAAATTTTAAACCATTCCCTGGTATAAATAAGATACCTTTTGACTAGTTTCAAAATGTAGGAGCCTCAAACCCTGGCATAGCAATGCAGCTAATCAGACACATAAATGTACATAAAACCTGCAATAACAGTAGTCATCTTGTGTGACTTTTGTAATAGTCCCATTAAACTAACAGACATTTCCACAGTATTCATTCAGTAGTTTATAGCAGGCAGTGGGAAAATATATTCATCATTGACAAGCATGTTGTAGTTGGGTGTTGGAGCATGTTATAGTGAGATGTTGGGGCGTATTTTAGGTGCCTGTTGGGGCATGTATTAGGTGCCTGTTGGGGCATGTATTAGGTGCCTGTTTTATTGTAATGATTGTCTTAGAACTAGGCAGTGAATTGTGCTGAAGGTGATATTTTAAAAGCATCTCACTTAGCCAACTTTTCATAGATAGAAAACATTACAAATACAAATTATTTACTTCTCTGTTTATGTATATCTTGTTAGAACTGCAGCAGATAGAAATATTCTAAAAACTGTGTTGCCTATTTTATGCCATTATATTTACAATGTCTGGCCCCTTGAAAGTTCTGTTAGGAAGGGATATAGCAATTGCCTGTATATATTATAAACCAGCATAGCAAGCATCTAATATCTGTACACACACAAGTTGCTTCAAACCATTGGCGTCTCTTCATGCAAACTTCTATCCATGAAAGAATTTTTTTATCAGTTTGCTATAAAGACCTCTCTAACTTTGGCAGTAGCAAGTAATTGTCAGTATTCACATAGTCCACTAAATGTCACTGTGCATTGCCCACATAGTCCACCAGGTGTCATTGGCTGCACCACCTGGCACTAACATCAAAGCAAGACATCCAGACACACTGGGTTCACTTTGAAATTTGATTCCTCTCTGGATATCATCCAGGATATCATGCAATTGTTCCAGCTTTCTCCACCAGATGTCAGCACGTTTTTGTCAGTTCTGCTCCGCTTGGAAATGGATCAGTGAGAGGGGCAAGATCCGATGTAACTTCAAGTATAGCACGGCCATTTATCTGCGACTGGTTCAGAAGGTCGAAGACGAACATCGCTTGGTCCACTGGAAACACCTGATAGCATGGGGCTGTTAGCTGGAAACAAATCATCGTTCATTTTAAATATATATATATATATATATATATATATATATATATATATATATATATATATATATTTACTTACTGTTTTATGTTAAAAACAGCACAAATTTTCACCACAAGACTGACTAAAATGAGAACAAAACAAAATTTTTTTTTTGGAATTCTTTGATATGTTCCTGTTAGGTTAATTTCTTGTTCATTTAAAAGGTATAAATTACTATTTAGTTAATTTATTTTGATTGTTCAATACACAAAACCGTTTACAACTTGCTGTTCATAATTATCAGATACTTTTTCAAATATTTTCATCCAAGTCTGAAATTAATTACCGGTACTCTCAACATAACAAAACAGACTTTTTACTTAGTAATACTTTTAAAGGTATTATTCACTAGAAGACACTTGACAAGTTATTACAAAAACTAATTTTAAATGCTTTTCTCATTCACATACAAACATAATTACCCTTCCCTGGTTATTACCCAGAATGCCCTTCTCACCTGTCCCTGAGACATGATGTTGACGAGCTCCTGAAGTTGTTCCTTTGTCCCATTCTTGATTCCAATCACACTGAGATTGTTGGTAGCCAGACGGTGGATTGAGATTGGAACTTTGTGCCATGAGTTGCCTCCGACCAGCAGTACGCCATTCTGTAAACAAACGTACAAACTTATATCTCGGTTATTCTCTAATATTTGCTGTGGCATATAGTGTACCAGACAGTGAATACAGAAGCATGATACTTTTATTATGCAACATTTATAACAAAATGATAAATAGCATGTATGGGCTGAGTGTTGAAACTAAATAACACATTCACACAAATCAGTTAACATGTGACATGGAACACTAAATGGTTTGAGTTAGCATGTGACATGGGACACTAAATGGTTTGTGTTAACATGGGACACTAAATGGTTTGAGTTTGCATGTGACATGGAACACTAAATGGTTTGAGTTAGCATGTGACATGGGACACTAAATGGTTTGAGTTAGCATGTGACAAGGGACACTAAATGGTTTGAGTTAGCATGTGACAAGGGACACTAAATGGTTTGAGTTAGCATGTGACAAGGGACACTAAATGGTTTGATTGTTTGCAAAACGAGTCTGAGACAAGATGAGCAAACACTAGAAGTCTGAAGTCAGCCGTAAGTGTCCTATAAGTACAAACAGAGACTGTTTGACAAACTCTGACCTCATTGAGAACCTTCAGGTCACGCTTGACCGTCCTGGGGGAGCTGACAAAGTCGATGATGATGTCCACCCCGCCCTGACAGACGTCGCATGTTCTCTCCACCAGGAGTTCCTCGTACACTGAACAACAACAACGTCAACAACAACGTCAACAACAACAACATGCAACTTTAATGTAACATGCATAATGTATGTTTGCTGAGGATGCTCTTACTATGGAAGAGTAGCGACATCTCTCTCTCACCACCCAGTGGGTGGGCTGCAGGCCGGGCTGGGCTTGGACCTAAAGCCCGGCCCGTGCAGGGCACTACCGCCCACCATCAACCTCCCACTTATGAGAGGGCGTGGCAGGGTTTTCAACCTCCTATCTCCCACCTGTTTTGGAGGCCAACTACCCATCATTTTAGGGCCCAACTTACTGCGACACTCCCTCATTATGATTACAATATGTGAAAATCAAACGACCGTTGAAGTAGAAAGAAACTAACTGGGAGGGAGTTCTTGGAAGACAGCAGAGAATGTAGCTAGAGATCATAGGACATGGCAGAAGTGGCTGGTGTGAAGAGGATAAGTAATTAACCACATACTTGTCACATTCAATATTTAGTGACATCATTGACATCGTTGTTGCCTACTTTCAATATTTAGTGACATAATTGACATCGTTGTTTTCTATTTTCAATAGTTAGTGACATGATTGACATCATTGTTTTCTACTTTCAATAGTTAGTGACATGATTGACATCATTGTTTTCTACTTTCAATAGTTAGTGACATGATTGACATCGTTGTTGTCTACTTTCAATATTTAGTGATATGATTGACATCGTTGTTGTCTACTTTCAATATTTAGTGACATCATTGACATTGTTGTTGTCTACTTTCAATAGTTAGTGACATGATTGACATCGTTGTTGGCTACTTTCAATATTTAGTGACATCATTGACATTGTTGTTGTCTACTTTCAATAGTTAGTGATATGATTGACATCGTTGTTGGCTACTTTCAATATTTAGTGACATGATTGACATTGTTGTTGTCTACTTTCAATAGTTAGTGACATGATTGACATCGTTGTTGGCTACTTTCAATATTTAGTGACATGATTGACATTGTTGTTGTCTACTTTCAATAGTTAGTGACATGATTGACATTGTTGTTGTCTACTTTCAATATTTAGTGACATGATTGACATTGTTGTTGTCTACTTTCAATAGTTAGTGACATGATTGACATTGTTGTTGTCTACTTTCGGTGAGAAATAACAAAACCACATTCAGTATACATCCAGGAATTTCTCCACCTTTAAGAACAAATTGATTTAAAAACTTACTTTCGTCACTCCAGTGAATGACATCAGAACACCCGCATTCCCTCGCCACCAGCAACTTATTCAGCTGTTAACAAATGGAAAACACATATTAAAAAAATTATATTCCAAGATAAACAAAAGAAATCTACAGACAACACAATTAAATAACACAAACCCAAAATAAGCAGTGACAGACCCAAAAGCGGAGAATCGTTCATTTGAAGCCCCCGACTCCACTGCATACCCAGTACAAGTCTATTGTAGCTAATTCTGCTTCTACAATTTATTTTTTTTCTAATATTTTTTTACAAATGCTGAACAATGCACCTTCACATCCTTTCTGACCTGTAAAGAGTCTACTTGAAGCCCCCAAATATGGTCTGTTCTGTGTACGAAATATACTGCATATTTATTGTGCCACTAATAGTTTGAAGAATGCTGTCACAAGGCTATTTAGCACTGTATGCCTTGTTCTTATATGAAAATATTTTGTTAATTTGTGCTCAGTTCAAACTGGTGATATATGATAAGATGCATAATATTATATACATATTTTTTTTAGAACAGTTGTATTTCTCTATTAGAGACATTTCCATTAGCAAATATATGACAGTTGCAGTCGAGAGCACTCACATTTGTGTCTGCGACTGTGATGTGGACCTTACTGCAATCCGACCCGATGAAATGTTGAGCCAATTTAACGGTCCAAAGGCCAAGACCACCTGCACCCACAATCAACAGATTGATGGTGCCTGGAAATAAAAACAATTCTTAGGTTGACACGTTTACTAAGCATTTAGCCATCTCCAGACCATCACATAAATGCTCTGCAAACACATTTAACTGGCATCAGTACAATGTAATAGTAATTACATACATGGAAAACATTTTTACATAAAATATCTGTAAAAATATGCATTGTCTAGTAACACTAAGAATTTTTTTACCTGTTGAACTTTGTCACAAGAAGCCTGTAAATTGGTAGGCATACCTGTGTTTTCTCTGCTCATCTCTTGCACAATTGGCAGTGCCCTTCTTACTGCAGAAAATGCCTTGAGAGCCCCGCAAGGCAATTGGCACGCCAACTCCAGGGAAAGACTGTCGGGCACCTTGACGAGATTATGGCTCACATCTTTTACTGTGATGTATTCTGCATAACTGCACAGCCAGAGGTAGAGACAGGATTAATCCACAGTAATGTTAAAATACGTTCTGTTTTATAGTATTATTTACTTAAACATTATTTATTGCCATTGTTATTCACCTTGTTGTCATGGAGAAATGGTGATGTATTACACACAACTGAAGACAGAAACCATTGGTCATACCTGGATGAATCAACTCTCAACATTACATGATTGTAACAATGGTTGTTAATAGCATGTTTTATGTCGGCTGACTTGAGAGAACTATCTTTATAAATGTAATGTCTTAGAATTCCAAGCTGTAGTTAAAGGTGATGATCTACATTTAGCCATTATGTGTAATTGATATTATTGTGATTTACCTATTAAATTGCAGTGGTAGAGATATTTTCATGTGACTACTTACAAAGATCATAATGTGTATTAGTTGTTAATAGTTCTGATTTTGATAGAATAATGTATTAAGATTTTATCACGGACAAAAGGAAAACGTACCCCGATTCTGAGATTTCTTCGCAATCAGGGTAGACAACCACCCTGTCACCAGTGCAGAATTTGTTGTCATCAACGGTGGAGCAAAGGTCATCGATAATTCCTGCGACTTCATACCCTGTGGAAAATATAAGTTGACAAGGCATCAGCAGTTAGCAACATAACATTTCTACACCCACTTGTACGACAACCTCAAAACATGTATTATTTCTAAGTAATGATTAACCACTAGGTGGCAGCACAAGTAACACAAACTCGCAAGTTAAAGAGAACCTGAATAAATACATCATATCAGTTATATATCAGTCACATACCGGTACCTGGCATTTTCATTTGACAAATTAATTTGTTCCACAAAATATTGAAGTGTTGTGCAGTGAGGAAGACAAGAGTAAAACATGTAAAATGGAACACACTGATGCAAACTTGCAAGAGGAAAGGAAGACTGAAAGATTTTAAAATCTGGAGGAAATAAATGGCAATGAGGAAATTAATAGAAAAAAATTAAAACAATAGACATACATGGATGTATGCAAATACTAAATAGTGATCAATGAATACATATTCCACAAAGAAACAATGACGCAGGAAGGGGGGACATACCAGGAAAGAGGGAGGTGTCCAGGATGCCTTTTAAATTTGGTCTCCGCTGTCCACTTCGACGCATCTGGCTGTCTGTGTAACATACTCCTGCATAGTAGACCTGCAAGAAACAACACAAGTTGTCACAATCTGTATATAGCTGCCCTAGGTGGCAGGACTGTCTTAAAAAGGCAGGACAAATTTGGCTGTATAATCGCTGGTTTTGCAGTGTTCTTTGTCAGATTTTGTTTTCTGAGACTGACAGCCAGACCGGGGGGGGGGGAACACAGTATATTGCCAGTATACCATCCATGGGTGTCCGCGGGGGGGGGCAAGGGGGGCACTTGCACTTGCCCCCCACCCCAGATATGGAATTTTTGTGGATGTATATTTGTGAGCTCAAAGTATATATTAACTTTACATCTTATATATATATATATATATATATATATATATATATATATATATATATATATATATATATATATATATATATATATATATATATATATATATATATATATATTCTTTCTTGCCCCTCCCTGGAAAATTCCTGTGGGTGCCCCTAGCTGATGCCATCCTTGAGACAAATTCCATGTTCTATTCAGATGCATTTTGGGTATCAAATCACACTTAGATATGGAATTTTTGTGGATGTATATTTGTGAGCTCAAAGTATATATTAACTTTACATCTTATATATATATATATATATATATATATATATATATATATATATATATATATATATATATATATATATATATATATATATATTCTTTCTTGCCCCTCCCTGGAAAATTCCTGTGGGTGCCCCTAGCTGATGCCATCCTTGAGACAAATTCCATGTTCTATTCAGATGCATTTTGGGTATCAAATCACACTTATAATAATATTAGGTAATTAATATATTTTTAACATCTCATTCTTTAGTCTAATTAAGTGTCTAGTCTAATATAATTTAGTCTAATCACTAATGTAGAAGGAAAGGAAAGGGGTATATTTAAATTATCTTAACCAGAAAAGGGTATCTTTTTGGAAGAAGTGTAAGTTAGACGTGCTTGGGGGGCATGTCTTAGATATTTTTCACGGATGATATACTGGCAAAAAGAGGCAATGTATTGAGTACTCCCCCCAAGGGTAGACATATTCCAAAGATAACGAGGACGACCCTTATTCTTGGGTCATCTCTCAAACGCACCCTTGAATAATAATTATGCAATAATTTCTTATGCACATAAATTGTGTGACAATTGACCGACAATTTCCTAATAGTGGTTTGTTGACCTTTGTCGGACGTTATTAACAAACGCTGAAGTAAGTCTGAGTGCTGTGACAACAGATGATTTGACCTAGCGCAGTTCGGCGGCCTCGGCGGTGGTATGTGTTTACGCCGACCGCGGCGCTGTTGGCATCTCGCGTTTAGCACGCTACTTCTGACCTTACACGGACTCTTCACGTGCGCGTGCTTGGGCGGGAACCACACCATTTACAACTGCTACTAATTTAACTAATACGACTCATACATAACATCGTCTTGTTGGTGAAGTCATAAAGTATAGCTGTTTGTTTTTATTATAGTGGTTGTGTTATGTTCTATTGTAGTATTATTAAGGTAGCCTAGCTAGGCTCTACTCGCGTTCAGAGAAATTAAGCATTACGTTCACAGCATCGGGTTTCGTGTCATTTCCTGTTTTGTCAATCGCGACTGACCAGCTCCGATATATAACTGCCACTGTTTCAAAGGGGCGTAAGCTCGACAATATAACTGCTTGCGCGGTTTTATTGACGGGAACCCGTTATTGACAGAGCGCAGGCCGAGGTCGAGGTCGCAATGGGGTCGGTCGCGCTCCGAGAGAGAGCGCACGGCATCAGCTGTTCTCCGCTGTTGATAACAGTTTGTTGTCGTGATCGATGCATGCATTCGTCACGTTTAAGGCCTTGGTCACATTCCGGTGTACTGTGTTTTTAAGCCTAGCCCTAGGTTAAATGTATTAAGTGTGATCAAATATCACAACACTCGCGGGAACTCAAGTCTCAAGTGGTTATACTCCAAACAGCCCAAACTTGGGCTAACGCAGGAGTTTGTGGTGGACTGTGCGCATGCGCTGTAGGTGGTACATTCGACTAAACGATTAGTAACTTTAATATTGCTGAAATGGTTTTATCTTATAGTTTTATTTATTTTATGTATAGGATGTTAAACGAAATTTTGTAATAGGTTGTTTATGTGTATGGATACTGTCGCTGTCTTGCCACATGCACACATATACAGTCTCCATACCCACACCATGGATAAGTTTACGCTGAACACTGTGTTTTAAAGGTACTTTAGGTGAGGAGGTGTGGTGAAAAGGAGTACCATAATAGCTTCTTGAAATGATTTTGGGTTTTTTATGTTGGTAATTTTTGATGGAATCATATTCTTCACAAAGTGGTGCACCAGGCGAGAACTGGGCCAGTGGCATTGATGGCCGACGAAACAGATACATTAGTGGGTTGGTGGTGCGTCTTTGTTATGTTTGTGGTTCATGTTTGTTTTTGAAATTACTAAGAGTACGCATACCGTACGTGTAGCTATAATTAATCTTACATATAACCTGATGCATATCCTATCTACGGCAACAGTCGTGGATAAATAAGTCTAGTGACAAGTCGGTCACTGCGAACTTGCGTCACAGTTTCCCAGCCACGATGCACTTTCGACCTCGTAGCCTTTGTGTTCGACTGGCCGGACATTAGCACAGGCGTTAGAAGCTGCGTGTTGAATTCTGGGTGTGGGGAGAGGGCAAATTAAAATGTTGATGGCTGGGACATACTAAGGAAATGGATTGACTGAAATTATGTGTTTTGATTTGTTGTAAATGTCTAATAGTTTCGACTGGCGGTTAAGAATTTGAGCGTCTACAGTATACTATGAGAACCCTGGTCAAATGGCCGACTTGGGTGTAATTAATGCATGGGCCTTTGTTCTTCTCTTTAAAATATGTGCAAACAGCGGAGTATGATCGAAGCCGGTGTATGCAACAGCTAGGCCTAGGGAGCTGCCGAAATTGGCAAAAAATCAATCGCGTTGTCGTTGCACAGCGTTGTAACCTGCTTAGCTTACCGTTAAGGAATTAATCACGCACGCCTAATAGTCGTGAATAATGCAGATACATTCAGGCGGTATCACCGCATATACCCGGTCTACATTGCAGCTGGACATGGCCTAGGTATAAGTATTGTGTAGCCATTAGCACAACCAAAGTCTGATGGTTAACCACTCATATAACCACTGCATAACATCACAATCACTGCCACAATGTTAAACCTTACAGTATAACCATCACACCAGCCCCATTGTCACCATACATAACCACCACTACCACCATCATTATCATCATCACAACGACTTTTACCTTGATGCGGGCTCCGCCTGTCGGGATCTCCGGGATCGGGTCGTCCGGCCGGATCTGGAAGCTATCCGTGATGCTCTCTCGGTTGATCCGCTTCATGTTGGACGCGCAGCTGCAGTTCCGCAGTCTCGGTCGTACGCTGTCCAGCTCCGCCTCGATGTTAGACGTGTCTGAGTCCACCGATTCGGTTGAATACCCTCTGAAAACCGCCGTCGACATATTGTAAACAATGCACACACCGTATGTAACTGACTATATTACATGTATTGCCAGTGTCCGAGTATATCCTGCACGTTGGGTTTTCGATAGCGTAGGTGAAAGTTGTCTGCCGTGTGCGCGACGAGGCAGTCCTTTATGTTGTCGGAGGCGGCGGTGGCGGTGGCGGTGGTGGTGGTGACTGCGGCTGTTGTAAACACACTCACATCGTTCGCGGAAGAGGGAACATGCTAGCCACACGCCGCCGACATTCGCTGCTCTCGTGTTGGGCGGCTGCCGTGGCTGGTGGCATATCGATTATTTTTCCTATTTTATTCAGCTTTATTACAATGTTACTGCATGCACTTGAGTCGAATAACGTGCCGATGATTACAAAGCTTTGCGTGTGCGTGTGTAGATCAAATAATGAAAGGCATTAAAGGTAATTTTAGAAGTAATATGCAATGAAGTCTCTGGACCCTTGGCGTGCCATTCACATGATGTTCGCGACGAAACAGATAACAGTCGAATTATATTTAAAAATTGTGGTTCATTACCCCGGGGTTCGTTACAACACGGGCGATCAGCATGTTAGATATATATATATATATATATATATATATATATATATATATATATATATATATATATATATATATATATATATATATATATATATATATATATATATATATAGTTTTATATATATAAAATGATGTTCCTATAAAAACTATCACACTGTGTACCTTTAATGGCCTGTTTAATTAAAGGTGTCCGAACAAGACATACGCAAGGCCACAAGACATACGCAAGGCCACAAGACATACGCAAGGCCACAAGACATACGCAAGGCCACAAGACATACGCAAGGCCACAGTATCATCATAGAGGCTGCTTGGTATCATGTCAGGTTGTTATGCTTGTCACGCCACTACGTCTCTCATTACCGACATTAGGCCTATATTTAGTGTATACAAATTGTTTTTCAGCCACAAATTGCCGCTTAAATTGAGGAAGGCAGTCTTAGTGTTGGCCACGGCCCTAATGCTATTTAGAACACGTAACGATATTGTGGAACCGGTCCTTTACAGAACCTGGCTGTATTGGAGTAGACAGAACTTCGATATGTATCTAATCTACACAGCTGTCCCTGATGTCGGGTTTATTGGCTACGAATTAATTTTGATGTAGAAGCGACAGACTTAATCCAGCGGATCTCAGTGGTCTTGTTATACGCTCTTGTTAAACGAACAAGGACACACACAGTGGTCTTGTTATACGCTTTTGTTAAACGAACAAGGACACACACACACACACACACACACACACACACACACACACACACACACACACACACACACACACACACACACACACACACACACACACACACACACACACACACACACACACACACACACACACACACACACACACACTCATAGGGCCTACGCGCAAGCAAAATGCGCTCGCTATTTCTCTCTCTCTCCCTCTCTCCTCTCTCCTCTCTCTCTCTCTCTCTCTCTCTCTCTCTCTCTCTCTCTCTCTCTCTCTCTCTCTCTCTCTCTCATATATTTTCGCACATTAACATCAAACTGTGTTAATTGCTAACGTTCCCAGAAACTCATACGACCGCGATTCCTTTGTATGGTTCGTGTTGGTCAGACTCTAATTGCCGAATGCAGCACGTGTACGGAGCCGCGTGTGCACGTGTACGGAGCCGCTGGTGCACGTGTACGGAGCCGCGTGTGCACATCGACAAGTCGACGTATAATTCACGTAACGCCGATAGATCCGCCGACTGCGTGTTCGGTGACGCGCTCGCACACCATTAGACATGCCGAGCTTGCGTGGGCGACGCGAGGTCATGTTCGTCGGAACGTGCGTGCGTGTTTCGGGCGTGCAGCGCGAGCAGCGCATTAAGTGTGGTACCATTGTGGGCAGTAATTAAAAGGTAAATCACTGAAGCGTTGTGTTGTAAATATGTATACACCATCCCACACGCACACTGGTGCGCACGTGACACTTCTAATGTGAACATTTGTGTACACATATTTTTGCTTCATGCCCACGATTTCTGGACAAAACCGTAAACATCTGCTTTGCTCGTTCCACTGTAAATTACTTGTCACGCCGTCACATCTTCATGACAAGTGACGCGAGTCGCGAGAAGAACGCTCGTATCGAAACAATATACTGTTTAGACATAATTATTTTCTTTAAATAAAGAATAATACCGTACTTGAGAAAGATTGTATACGCAAACGTACAACAAGTCATTCGGGTTCGCGTTGTTGTTGTCATCATTACGAGTAAATAATATTACGTAAGTGAAAAAATTGTATTTACAGGTATTTTGTGACGTCGAATTGTTTCCGGGAAGAGTGTTCCACTCGCGACCCTCTACGCTCTGTCCACTATACACTGTTCTCACTATTCACGGGTCACGATGTCGAGATATCACGTCACGACTTCCTTTCTCGTTTCTACCTCACGTCGTTGTGGCTGGGCCACTGCTCTTGGTGTTATATTTCTTTGTACTGAATCCAGAACGACCTCGACAATCATTTATACCTTGGAGCGCGCTGACCGAATTTGTCAACATCAACAGTTGCAGGCGTCATCAAATCAGGGTGAAAGCGGCACATGCTAGTAAATAGGTGAAACACATTTAACACTGTTTGTATTGTGTTGAATGAACGCCGTTTCTTTGTCGTTCCTAGATCATTGTAATCCACACGAGACGACAATGCTGCCCAAAGACGGATCTAGTGCAGTTATTTGTGTTGTGAATGGGATTTAGCGGACAACGCTCGGATGTAACAATAGTAGTTGGTATAGTATTGACCTTGCGTTAACACAAACGCTGTGAAACCAACCAACAACCCGGCGCGAAGTGTTTACTCTCGCTGTCGACGTGCGTCAGGTGTGACGTATGTTTTCAGAAGCGCAAGTTCATTGACGGACGCTTCTGGAAGTCATCTTTGCATTTCTTCTAGTGTCACTAAGGAGCAGATCGCCAGACAATCCGTACCGGAGACACCAGCGAGTACTAATGAGGAAACGCTTGTTAATTAATACTGAATGGTCATTGTATGTTTGACGCTTTCGACGTGTTCGACTATAAATGGTTGTACGTTAATACAACCAGTAGTGAATAATTTTTCTTCCAAAAAACTTGTTTGTTTGATTCGCCCATTTCGCGGATCTAGCACGTGTATAAACTGTATCTCCCAGTCATTCTGGTATGTTTATTCTAAGATACCGTTTATAACGGCTCATTCTCCTCGGCATAAGGTATTGTGTATTGACATGTGAACAATTAAACTTATCGAATCGAATGTTTAAGCATCAAAAAGAACAATAAGAATAAAATACAAAGAACGAGAAATAATGTTGTTGTTGTAAGGTTTGATGATAGTTATAAACCCAAACACAACGTTTACTGCAAACTAGTTAATAAGAAATTACCTGAATACTTTATCCTTATTCTATATGCAGTCATGTCTCGTTTACTTCGATAATCCGTTTTGTGGCAACATTCTCGACACACTGTTCACAGAGAATTGATGTTCTGCTGATTTTGACATCTGGATGTGTAACAATTTATCGATGCAGCGCGTAGAACGGGTCTAAGTAATTAGCACATAATTATTGTGCGAACCAACGTTGGCACCTAGAGCCTGGAATCACAACGATATTCTTGTAGACGTGGTGGATAAGGTCATTCCTCTTTGGCTCAGAGTTATAATGGCAATATTCCTACTTTGAGTTAATGCCAAATACCTTTCACAGTCGTAGACGCATCCAGCGATCCTAAATACGTCACTGGTTGCATAAAACAAATTCATTACTCAGTTAGAGTAGGTAGACAATTGGCAATACGTTCTTTCGTTTTATGTAATGGTTGTAACATTATACTGTCCGTTTGTGCGGCGTATATATTGATCTATTACCCCCCGGGGGGCATTAGTTTGCATAAGTGTCAGCATTACTGCTTTCGGGCGTTTTGTTTCTGTTTTTTGCAATTTTCAAAAACAAACACAATTCACCGTAAAATCGATATATTGCACGTGTTATTTCTGTGGTCTGGAGTGATTTCTCATTTTCTCGCGTGTGTGTTCACCACGAACGAAACCGGCACATCAAAATGGCGACCCGTTAAAATAGCAGGTTAAAAGACGAAGAAAAACGCTAAATGCGACACATGTTGACTGGAGGAGGAGGTTTCCCGCTTTTCATGAGCACTTTTCCGCCTTTCCATGAACAAATGTTGACACCTAGAGTTCGTCAACGTACACAAGCTGGCGGCATAACACAGGACTTTGCTCCACTATAAGGCTTAGTGACGCTATCCGACAACGACCAGTATTGACGCGGTCAGGGTCCACATAATCTTCTGGATTATTGTTTGAGGTCACCGAACTGTAAACACCGCCTTGGAGTGAAACATTGAGGACAAACTCGAAGCCACGGAATACGACAGTTTGTCCTGGTTTCGTCAGCAGCTGTCGCTCAAAAACAGCCGTTGTGAGCGTGAATGTGTTTTTGCCGAGCCGAGCCATTGATTTTAATTAGCTGTCGGATGTTGTCACACGATGTTCCGTTTGTTCGTCAATAACGCACAGCTAGTTTTTGATATAACTGCAGCAAGAATATCACGCGTTCGCTCATTCATGGCTCGCCCATCTGTTGTGGTTCAACCTCTCTTGGTCGTCGTCTTCATTCAGTGGTCCATCGTAATGAAGCGCAGACAATGTATCGACACTCTGTACAAAGGATATGAAATCTAATTCCATCTTGTTTGTTCGTGATCTTGTTTAGGGCATTTGAAATAGTAGTCGCGGTGTATCACGGGAGGGTTTTGATGGTGTGTATAGATTTTGGCGGAGACGGCCCCGAAGCACGAGTAAGCATTACTATTTGTTTTGTTTTAAGTGTCAACGGTAAGTACGTTTGGAGCAGGATTACACGAGTATGCGATCGTTACGCAACGTACTCAGCATATCTGCATATGTTGGCAATATATTGACATCATAACGTTTCATAATTATTGATGGATTCTTCTACCATCACGCAAACTGTTGACATGACCTTCGACGGGAAATGAATCAGTCGAAATAAAAAACGAGTGGTTTATAAAGGTGATGTCTATGCCTATTTCAGCGCCACCATATAACCTGTGTTTTCTGGTTATGATATTGCCTACTCCTTCCTCGTGTGTTACTTGGATCAATATTATATAATTGTCTTGCCTAGACAGTATACAGGAAACATACGTCATGTTACATACGGGAAATGAAACGTTTCAGCCAAAGGGGGCCACGATCCAATGTCCCCCCCCAAAAAAAAAATAGGCCACAAAATCTGCTATTTATGTCTCTGCAAACGTATCCATCACTACAGTTAAGTTAATTCCTTGGAGTTTGGCAGTTCACTATTGTGTATATAGACACTATTTCAGTCTTCAATGTGCTTATCTTGAGGTCAATAAATTATGTTGTGTGAAGTGTTCAGTGTGTCAGTCTGTGTCGTGAATGTGTGTTTCGTGCTGTGGTAGTAACCTCAGTAGCACGGCAAGAATATACAATTTGAATAACATCTTTCGGTAATTTTCATTAGGGCTACGTTACAGCCAAAATATGTATATACAGGTTTCTAGAAATATTCGTATCAATGTTGACCAACAATATGAAACTACATCGACAGCGTTTACATTGCATGCCATTTTAAATGAGTTGTTTTGGAAATTGTTTTGAAAAAATATTGCAAAATGGTAATTATAGTAACCAAATAATAAAGTTGTAAATAACTTTTTCACACTATAGCGTTTATTATGCTCCTTGAACAATTTACAGTTTGCTTTATAATTTCACGTTAGATCAAACATTAAATAACTTACCTTTCGAGCAAAAATGTTTCTTTAAAAACACATCCGACACTGACAGTGGTCAATTTTGACCTGCCCGGTGACTGGCAGTGAAAACTTGACGAGTTCGGCCTAATAACCTGTGTGCTAACGCAAACGGTCAGTGACTGTATGTTGTCATAATTTAAAACCCTAGTTAAAAAAACATTAAACCGACTCTCTTTATCAACACTGAACTGTCACACCCTCCAACCCATGCTAACTCGTAATCCACATCCTAAACCCTACTGGGTACCCGGGTACTCTTTACATGCAGGTTAATAGCGTATGAATACTATTTGTGTCCGGTGCCACATTAATCGCTGTCTTTTATATAGACTAGGGTGTATTTTACATACCCTTGATTCAGGACTAAACCTTTCACCTGTCTTTCATCTGGTCCTTGGACTTTATCTTACCTGGACTGGACGTGGCCCAGTTTTGCAGTTTTGTGCTAATTTTACGTTTAAATCTCTGTTCAACTGTAATTAACGCCGGTTTTATTCTGAAATAGTGGCCACTATATTGTGGAATAGAATGTGCCTAGAAGGTGTCATCGAGCACTTTGGGTTCAGACCACAAGTATACGTCATGCAGCGTTTCGCCAAAAATGTAGTGTATAAAATTCGCAAGTTTACCGATTTCAGTGATTTTATCTGATAATATTGTTGTAATCAGCCAGCCAGTTTACTGCACTTTAAATATCCGTCGTGGCGCATCGCGAGAGGGACTTGATTGGCTTACATGTGTAGATATTGGTGGAGACGTCCACGAGTAAACACGGAGTAAATATTACTATCTGTTGTGTTTAAATGTCAACGACGAGCACGTTTGGGAGCTAGATTACAAGAATATGCGGTCGTAGGCTAACGTACTCAGCATATGTTGGCGACATAATGACGTTAACGTTTTCAGAAATATTGATGGATTCTTCTGCAATCACGCATGCAGACTGATGACATGACCTCTGACGGGTAAATTAATCCACCGTGTTCTGACTCATTGACGTTCATTCAAGGCTTGTACGGCCCCGAATCGACTTAATTATTTTTTTAGTTTGGAATACATGTAAAATAATGGGCTCGTCAGTTCATGTGATATATGTAATATGATGCAGGTAACATATAATTACTGGTTGATTTATAAAGGTGAGGTCTACGCCCTTGTCAGCGCCGTTGTACATCATCAGCTGTGCGGTACACGCGCCCAACGAGTCCTCGCTCTGTCCACTCGCAGCGACTCGGGCGAGGTCACCTGAGGACGCCGTGACCCAGTTATTTCACTATTGATGCTACATGTTTACTCCGTCCTCCCGATCTTTTAGCATCCGCGAAGTGGGACACCGGGCTATCTTAGTTGTTTCTCTAACGGTTTACTCTGCGGCGCAGTATTCTTGGCACAGGCAAAGCGCCGTATGTAATGTAATATATCGTTTGCTAAGCGCGCTAGCCTGCACATATAGCGTGCCTTGTACGATTGTAAAAACAGTGACATCAGGGAACGCATAGGTTATAGCTCGCGTGTCAGTGTTTCGCAGCGAAACTATCCCAGTTCCTGCTTAAATTTCCTCGATTATATAATAACAGAAAACGTTGATTGAGTGGTGGCCCGTCAGTGAAATATTGACCGCTTTATGTAGCTGATAAACGCTAAAACATGTGCCTATTTTGGAAACATTAATAAAAGTTATTATATTTAAAATATTGAAGCAGCAATTAAGACCCTGTTGATAAATTTAGGTCTGGAACATTTTCGACCCACGACGTTTCGGTTAGTACAAGACATTTCGACCTTCGATATCCTCGAGCACGTCGATCTAAAGTTACTCATCGCTACGGGATCTGGTCAGAGGTATCTGGTCAGAGGTATCTGGTGTCTGACTTATCGTGACGGTCAAAGGTATCGGAACAATACTGGACCACATCCCTGTATTTACCAGATATGTATATGTCTATATTGTGTTAATAAATGATATATATTTCGTGTATTTACGATTTGTAAAATGTGCAGATTTGAGGTTCCATGTTGAAGAAATAGGGAGATCTCCTGATATCTGTTTGTGTGACAACTTTTCAACTTCTTAACAAAATAGTTCATTAACTGGTGCGGCAACTGCGACAATATCTAATTGCATGTTGATCAGGTGGATCGACCAGGGGTGATAATCAACGTCACAACGTTCACGAACGCATAGGGAACAACGTGAAAAACCGGCTCCTTAAGCTAGACTTTGATAAAGTTGACATTTTATTAAAACAATTTTTTTTCTACAGAATCGTCTTCTCCACTTAGGGACTGTTCACAGTTGTCGATATTTACCTATTCGCATACAGGGCATATTTAGGGGTGTCGAGGGGGGGTTAAGGCCCGCATACTAATTTTTTTTAATGTCGGTCGAAATTTGACCATCGCTGCGTCACATACCCCGCGTGGTGAATGCTACTACTGTTTTAAACCGCGTCACCGTTGACGGCGCGGCACAGTAATACAGTAATACAGGCAGACATCTTGGAAAATAAAAACACAAACATAACCATTGCAGATAAATGTCTGTAAACATAGTCTGGTGGTTATTATCGCATGTCCCATATACATTCAACCTGTTATAATTTTTTTGCATCCAGCTATTTTCAATGTAGAACATTATCAGCAGTTTAAAGCACTAATGTTAGGAGGGGGGATGGGGGGCATGAAAATTAGTAGGCTTTGTACGAATAGGTAAACGTCGACAATTATGAATGACCTCTTATCTCGCTACGTATCTACTTATCTCGCTACGTATCTACTTATCTCGCTACGTATCTGCTTATCTCGCTACGTATCTACTTATTTATGGCGCCTTATTGTCTACATTAGTATTATAGAAAAGGTGTTTCAAAGCACCACCTGATTTGTTTTCTTAAAAAAATGTGCGCGCAAAACGGACCCCTTCAAATCCACGTTTACTACTAAACCATCATCACACATTTCGAAAGCAAATTGTCCACACAGGTACCATGCACAGTCCTGGTGTCCACGCCGTACGTTGTCCACACTCGTACCATGCACAGTCCTGGTGTCCACGCCGTACGTTGTCCACACTCGTACCATGCACAGTCCTGGTGTCCACGCCGTACGTTGTCCACACTCGTACCATGCACAGTCCTGGTGTTCACGCCGTACGTTGTCCACACTCGTACCATGCACAGTCCTGGTGTCCACGCCGTACGTTGCCCACACTCGTACCATGCACAGTCCTGGTGTGTCCACGCCGTACGGTGTCTACACTCGTACCATGCACAGTCCTAGTGTCCACGCCGTACGTTGTCTACACTCGTACCATGCACAGTCTTGGTGTCCACGCCGTACGTTGTTCACACTCGTACCATGCACAGTCCTGGTGTCCACGCCGTACGTTGTCCACACTCGTACCACGCACAGTCCTGGTGTCCACGCCGTACGTTGTCCACACTCGTACCACGCACAGTCCTGGTGTCCACGCCGTACGTTGTCCACACTCGTACCACGCACAGTCCTGGTGTCTACGCCGTACGTTGTCCACACTCGTACCACGCACAGTCCTGGTGTCCACGCCGTACGTTGTCCACACTCGTACCAAGCACAGTCCTGGTGTCCACGCCGTACGTTGTCCACACTCGTGCCATGCACAGTCCTGGTGTGTCACACCATGTAAGCCACCATGTGGGGAGAAGTAAGCCACCATGTGGGGAGAAGTAAGCCACCATGTGGGGAGAAGTGAGCCACCATGTGGTGAGAAGTAAGCCACCATGTGGTGAGAAGTAAGCCACCATGTGGTGAGAAGTAAGCCACCATGTGGTGAGAAGTAAGCCACCATGTGGGGAAAAGTAAGCCACCATGTGGTGATGGTGAGAAGTAAGCCACCATGTGGTGAGAAGTGAGCCACCATGTGGTGATGGTGAGAAGTAAGCCACCATGTGGTGAAAAGTGAGCCACCATGTAGTGAGAAGTAAGCCACCATGTGGGGAGAAGTGAGCCACCATGTGGGGAGAAGTGAGCGACCATGTGGTGAGAAGTAAGCCACCATTTGGGGAGAAGTAAGCTACCATGTGGAGAGAAGTGAGCCTCCATGTTGTGAGAAGTAAGCCACCATGTGGGGAGAAGTGAGCCACGGTGTGGGGAGAAGTGAGCCACCATGTGGGAAGAAGTAAGCCACCATATGGGGAGAAGTGAGCCACCATGTGGTGAGAAATAAACCACCATGTGGGAAGAAGTAAGCCACCATATGGGGAGAAGTGAGCCACCATGTGGGGTGAAGTGAGCCACCATGTGGGGAGAAGTAAGCCACCATGTGGGGAGAAGTAAGCCACCATATGGGAAGAAGTAAGCCACCATGTGGGGAGAAGTGAGCCACCATGTGGGGTGAAGTAAGCCACTATGTGGGGAGAAGTAAGCCACCATGTGGGAAGAAGTAAGCCACCATTTGGGGAGAAGTGAGCCACGGTGTGGATAGAAGTAAGCCACCATGTTGGAAAAAGTAAGCCATCATGTGGGGAGAAGTAAGCCACCATGTGGAGAGAACTGAGCCTCCGTGTGGTGAGAAGTAAGCCACCATGTGGGGAGAAGTGAGCCACGGTGTGGGGAGAAGTGAGCCACCATGTGGGAAGAAGTAAGCCACCATGTGGTGAGAAGTAAGCCACCATGTGGGAAGAAGTAAGCCACCATATGGGGAGAAGTGAACCACCATGTGGGGAGAAGTGAGCCACCATGTGGGAAGAAGTAAGCCACCATGTGGGGACAAGTGAGCCACCATATTGGGAGAAGTGAGCCACGGTGTGGGGAGAAGTAAGCCATCATGTGGGGAGAAGTACAGTCATATAATCTTTTCATTTGTCCCAAACTTAGCCGAGTTCCATAACTTATAACATTATAGATAGTGCTTATGATGCATGTAAAACATTTAGGCATGGTTATTCTGTTCCCATTCGTTTTTAATATATAATAATACATTATATATGAGGCGCAAAGCAAAAATGTTTCCTCCTAATATAGCAAAGGCTCACATTTCAAATGTGAACCTTTGCTGTATTACGGGTGTCTTTGAAACATGTTACTGGGTCTAAGCGTATTGGCTCCATCCACGTTAACTGGTACAATTAGTCCGGGAGCCCAGAACTTTTATTTCTGTAAACGAAGCCAAAAGGTTTCACCCCACGGACTGAAGGGACTACCCCACGGACTGAAGGGACCACCCCAAGGACTGAAGGCACCACCCCCGACATCCCAAAAATGCGTTGCTGCCGGATCTGGGCTGGGGTCGCCCCTGAAACCACCCGTCAACGAGGACAAAAAAATTTACATTTATTTATGGGAAGGCTAAAACAGTGTCAAATGTTCCCATGCGGTTCCCTGACTATTAGTGCCAGCAATTTTAGGTGGGGGGTTCAAAGGCTGAGAAAAGGTACATATATTTATGGGAATTGCGCCAAGCCTAAAAACGACGTCAAATCTTCCCTTGGTGTTCCTTAAGCATAGAATGATCAATTCCCGACTTTCCCCTGTCAGCAACCCCCAAAGGGTTAGAAAAAGGGGCATTAATTTAATGGAATGACGCGATGAATAAAAACAGTGATTGATGGCGGCATCCTCGTACTTGAAACCGTGCTGCAGCCAGCAAGTCAACATGTGCAGTCATGGCCAAGGATCGTTTGGTGAGCGTGTGTTCCAGTCGCGGTGGACAAATCTACTTTGTACTCGATAAGTACCTCTCACCATTGATCATATTCGGAAAGCTGCGTCGATCAGGGCATCATCAAACATTTATCCTGACCAGGCCCAACGGAAGAGTGGGACGGAGCTCCTGAAAACATAGAGCATTCAGGGAAGAGTTTACCCGTTTCATCTAGGAGGAATGAAATAAACCACACTACTGGCAAATCATAGGACAGCATACATATCACATGGTGGTAAAAGCGATGAAGACCAACAAAGGCGAACTGTTACAAACAGTACCCAATTACATTGAGGGTCGACTCACCCTCACCCGACACCTTGATTCTATGCAAACAGCGCTTCCTCCAGAAACGTTCTAGTGAGGTCCACCCATACTGACGTCCTCGCCATTCCAGTGAGGGCCACCCATACTGACGTCCTCGCCATTCTAGTGAGGGCCGTCCATACTGACGTCCTCGCCATTCTATTGAGGGCCACACATACTGACGTCCTCGCCATTCTAGTGAGGGCCTTCCATACTGACGTCCTCGCCATTCTAGTGAGGGCCTCCCATACTGACGTCCTCGCCATTCTTCTTAGGCTTGTTAACGTTCCATCTGTCACCTCCTTGTGTCTGCTTGTTGTACGATTTCAAAAACCTCTGACATCAACGAGGCAAGGTACAAGGCCTTCATGCGCATGACTGGTGGCAATGAGAAGGAACCACGGCCAGAATAAATAAGATTAACTGTGTCTCTCTTCCCCATGCACCAAGATGTTTGTCAATCACATTAAAAGGGCCCACTTTGTGGAAGGATCTGGAAGACGGCCGACCAGACTGATCTGACTGGTGAGGTGAGTACCACCGACCACGGGTGGAACGAGACTGAAAACCTCTTGGAGCTTGACTAGTGCACTCCTGGAGTCCACCACAGCCAGTGCTGCGGACGATGGGGACAGCGTGGGAGCGACATCAGCAGACGATGGGGACAGCGTGGGAGCGACGTCAGCAGACGATGAGTCAGGCAATTTATGAATTATGTACCCACGATGATTACAATGGAAGTAATAACCATTGGGACTGGGGGGTTTAGGTTGCTGGTAGGGATAAAGCCTACGTACAATTCCTGGCATTGGTCATTCCCTACTCAGGGAACCCAAATGGAAGATGTGACACTGTTTTTAGCCTTGGCGTTATTTCAATAAATAAATGTCCCCCTTTTCTCACCCTTTGGCTGGCAGGGGAAGGTTCCACCTAAAACTGTTGGCATTTGTACTTCCGTACTTAGGGAACCCAAAGGGAAGATTTGACACTGCTTTTAGCCTTGGCGTCATTCCCCCAAAAAATGCTCTATAAATGCTTCTTTTTCTCACCTTTTTGGTGCTGGCAGGGAAAGGCCCCATCTAAAATTGCTGGCATTGGTCATTCCATACTCAAGGATCCCACGGGAACATTTAACACCGTTTTTATCCTTTGCATCATGCCGTTAAATAAACGTCATTCTATTAAATAAGTACACCCTTTTCACCCTTTGGGGGTTGCTGGCAGGGGGTACAATTGTTGGCATTGGTCATTCCGTACTCAGGGAATCCCAAGGAAAGATTTGATTTTTAGCGTTAGGGTCATTCCTGTAGATAGATGCCATCTTTTTTGCACCCTTTGGGGGTTGCTGGCAGGGGGAATCCCCCACCTAAAATTGCTTGCATTGGTCATTCCATATTCAGGGAACCCCAATGGAACATTTGCCACTGTTTTTAGCTTTGGCGTAATTCCCATAAATAAATGTACTTTTTTGCCTCCTTCGATGTAACTTGTAACATAAAATGTAACAATATATTTTATTGGTAAATAATTTTTTTTTCAAAGATCACCGAACCATGGGAAAACATGAAACATACAAGTTGCAACATTGACGGTCTAAAATGGCTTTAATGGTTGGCCATAACAAGTAATATAGTGTAGAACACCAATAAAGTTTTTGTAAAATTATGTTTATTTTCAGTTAAATACAGACTACAGTGTTAATGGTTAGTCTACTGTTGTTACGTAATCAGTTTAACATGTGTAGCAATCAATGTATGAAGTCTTTGCTTCACTGGCTTCACGACATTTACATTGACTTTAATGTTCATCCTGACAGTGTGTAAATTACGGAACTTCACTTATTCTCATAATCATTCTAAATCTCAATGATTACAATGCTCGATGTTAATTATAGAGTAAACAAATGTAAAAATAAATAATGCTTTATTTGTCATTCAAATCAGTAGGAACAAACTGAATCACTAATCATATTGTGTTTACTGAACTCTAAAGAGAATTGCGCCAACTTTCATTGCAACTACAACACAAATGAATATAATTTAAACTTCAGAGATAGCCACTAAAGATCACTAGTCCTCTTGGGCAACATTCACCGACAAAAATAAAAATGTAATGTTGCGCTCCCATCTCCAATTGAGCAGGTCTCATGGCGCCAACTTACGACAACAAATCCAATCTTCTGTTGGAGGACTTGCGTATGTAGCATCAAAAAGTAAATTCGCACTTTCTTCAGCCCAACTGTCTTCTTAATAGCGTTAACTTCTTCCCTGTGTGTGTGTGTGTGTGTGTGTGTGTGTGTGTGTGTGTGTGTGTGTGTGTGTGTGTGTGTGTGTGTGTGTGTGTGTGTGTGTGTGTGTGTGTGTGTGTGTGTGTGTGTGTGTGTGTGTGTGTGTGTGTGTGTGTGTGTGTGTGTGTGTGTGTGTGTGTGTGTGTGTGTGTGTGTGTGTGTGTGTGTGTGTGTGTGTGTGTGTGTGTGTGTGTGTGTGTGTGTGTGTGTGTGTGTGTGTGTGTGTGTGTGTGTGTGTGTGTGTGTGTGTGTGTGTGTGTGTGTGTGTGTGTGTGTGTGTGTGTGTGTGTGTGTGTGTGTGTGTGTGTGTGTGTGTGT